>CABFVX010001715.1:10806-30758 GCA_902151425.1 Timema shepardi | reverse complement strand
GGGGCTGGAGGGGAGCCTTCCAAACCACAGTTTTACATTTCTTGCTTGTCCAAGCAGGGCTTTGGGACGTCGGTGGCACCCTCCACGGTCAATGACGTAGTTCCCAAACCCTTAGGTTCCAATGGCAACCAAGACTACACTTATACCTCAGAGATACCTATTCGTATCCGTGGGGACTTGGTAGCACGTCTTCCAGTTCTCACTGCTCCATGATTGTAATGAATGGTATATTCGCTCTCTTTTAAGAACCACGCTCGTTCCACATCGTCATTGGGAAGGTCGGTCATAGCCTCGAGCCTTTGTAAAACTGTACGGTCAACCACGAGTTTGATTCCAACCAGCTACCGCGACTTTAATTGATTAATATTAGCTTAAAACAAAAAGTAAAAAAAAAAAAGTTAACGGCCGTAAATGGTAATGTTTAACTATTTTGGCCGTCACAGTAATTGAGATGTGAGTCGTTGAGCTAGATGATAAACTTCGATTAAGTTTGAATAATTCTGAGCTCACTATAAATGTAACCTAAACTATTTTTAATATTTATAGTAGCAATAATATGATCAACTTAGTATTTGTTCCTTCAGTATAATAATTATAGTAAAAGGTTTGTTACACAGTTATGTATAATTAATTATACAACAAACGCAACAGACAAACGTAAGTTAAATTATATACAACTTAGTAAAAAATAAAAACAATGATGATACATTTTTGACCCTCCAATGAATCTAATCATATATATTTATGTCAATAAACAGGAGCGATACTCACTGAGTAAAGGTATATTTGGATTTTGGTCTGAAGAAACTTTTAAAAAATACAAATTTATATTAATTAATTTATTGGTGGGATTGTATACATATAAATACGTGAGAATTGATTTAGTTAGTTTTCTGGCAGTCAAATAAGTGTTTTCCCCATGAAAATACAACTATATCCATTCAACATAGTCTATATGTTTACAAATACAAGTTTAGTTACGTAACATTAAGTTAATAAAAACATTTGTATAATATTTCATTATGTATATTTATAGTATATATTATGGTGTACTATAGAAAGCTGTATTTCAAGAATAAGCGAGATCTAAATGGCCAACTATTAGCTACTCTGAATAAATCCCAGCCGATTCCTTAAATAATTAAATTAATTAAATGTATTTTTAAATATTGACTCTACGTCTTCATTTAAGTTTTCTTATATTAAGGTTGGGTGTGTAATATTAGGTGTGCTATTCTAGTTCATACTAGCTGTGAATATTATATTGGTGTACATTCATAAATGTATAAAATATTATTATCTATATGTTTACCTATCCATCTATCTATCTATCTATCTCCTATAGGTCGGTATAGCTCGCTTTCAGGCTCACAAAATTGATTTTTTTTATTATAGTATTATATCTATATTAATAAAATTAAGAGTTTGTTCGTCTGTCATTGGCGATATCTACCATACGCTGAGGTCTGCAATTTTAAAAATTAGTATCCCCTGTACAAGAAAACGTAAAAATCAGAGCTGGAACTAAAAAGTTTTGGTCAGATTATTTTAAACCAAATAAAACCCGGGTTGGAATAAAATCAATATTTAAAAAAATCTAGAGTTTGTTTGTCAATCATGAGCATTGCGTGGTATCTACAACACACAGATGTCTGAAATTTTAAAATTAGTAGCCTCTGTCCATGAACATGTGCACCTCAAGGCTAGAATTTTAAAATGTAGAGCTACCTTTCACGTATAATCTCTAAACTATAACCATTTCTTCCGGGCAAAGCCGGGTACTTCGACTAGTAATTTATAAAAATGTTTCCTGGTAGAACTGAATAAAAATTAACTAAACATAGTCTATTATATATATTTCTTTCTTGAAACAAAACTATAACAGCTCTTGAAAAACATAGCGATGGGTTCATTTTTCCGTCATAAAAATATTGATACGTCACTAGACCATCAATCTCATCTAGTCTGATTTTTGGTGATGGGAAGGCAAAGGTTCGAGTCTCAGATCAATGTTCTAAGAGGTCCCCCCACCCGCTTTTATGGTTTCCCATTCTATCTCCACAAAAATGTTGATACATTTCCTATTAATTCTGCCCTCCTTACCTCCACCGTATTAGTTTATTTATATGGATAAAGCTCTGACGTGGAGAAAAAATAATAATTCAAAAGTCTTAACGTCAAGAAAACATTTTTTTATATGCCTCAATCATGTCAACATCAAGATAATAAATGGTGATAATACTTAAATGATATATACATTTCGTCCATTTAGAAATTCCAATCGTATTAAAAGGGTTGAACATATGTTCTTTGTTTTATTTTATGTTAAAAACCCAAGGGGTAGTTGTTTGTTTGGCTGCTACAGTGAACTAGATTATCCTTATAAATTATATAATCAGCTGACTTACAAAATACTACCCGCTTCAATGGCCAATTGCTCTAATATGTCACTATCATGTTAGACTGACCTGGTGATGACGAGGAGATCAGGGCTCAAATCCCGGTCAGGTCTCCTGAGGGTGGTTTTTCCTAGAAGATTTACCACTCTCCTTCAACGCAAATACGGGGAGGTTACCTTCAAAATGCTTCTTTCTTCATCCTTACCCCATTAGAATGATTACCATATTTGCGTCTAAGCTAAACGGTTAGTAAGACACTGTGATAAATAAATAATGAAGAATAATAATGATAAAAGGTACGCATTGAGGGAAGAGAATTTTTAAGGTTAGTAATATTGAAGTATTTCTAGAATATTGGATTTGTTTCCTCGGAAAAGTTTCCAGTTGAAAATCCAAACAGGGAATTATTTTAACTTCGGAAAATTTTACTCTTGTATGCATTCAATAAAGTATGTTTTCTATTAGCACCATCCAGGCGGCAATTGTTGTTTTAGGAATGCCATTACTACCCCCACACCACCTAAGGGTTATTAACGACATATGGTGACCTAGCGGTCTAAGGGTAAGGTGTCAGACTTTTGTGCTGCTGGCCGGGGTTCAATCCTCGGTCGTGGCAAAGATTTATCTGATCACCAAACCCTTCCTTCACCTCTGACAAGACATCTTGGGAATATGGGGAATGCCAGGCCTCCACCGTGGTTCGGATTCCACGTTAAACTGTAGGTCCTTCATTTCATCTCACAATCACCCTACCATTACACATTAGCGTAAGTGCGTATAGCCCGAACGGGTAGTAAGACGCGGTGCTAATAATAATAATAATAATAATAATAATAATAATAATTAACGACATGATCTAAGAGGTAAAGATAAAGGTGATTATCATAAAGGAATTACAAAATGGTAAAATTACAGTAAGAGGCCAAGCATAGAAACCCCACTCCTCTAGCCCCCAGTGAATCCAGCCGGGATTAAAACCCGGATTTTCGTATCAACGGTGATCCAATGCAGTGCCATTCTAACATCTTATATCATTCGACCATTGGTGTGGGTGGTAAGCAAGCTGACAAATACAGACCTATGAGCTATTACATGAGCCAGCAGCACTTTATACCTGGGTGTCCAACATATTAGTTCAGTCGCTAACACTGGTTGTAATGACTGTTTTAATTTTAAAATGTATCCCGTTTTTCTTGCTATGAACCATCTGAAAGACCTTTTTTCTTATCAGAATCTTACTACTGTACTGTACATAGTTCTGGTAGGAAAAAAGGATTTCAAGGATAAGTTCTTGGTAAGAAAATAGGGCAATAGTTTGTAAAGTCGTGCACTGATATACTCGGTTGGTTAAGAAAGAACATTTTAAATACCCCTAGTAAAAAAGGATTTGTGAACACGCCTACATTGCAAAACATCAATGTAAAGTAGGGCACACGATGGTTGAAGATAATTATCCTCAACTGTTCAGGGACAAGGTCGACTCTTTAATTCCCTGAGCCAATATCTTAATTATATTAAGGACTTTTTTTTTAATCGGCAGAGTAAAATGTATCCAGATGGCCTAATTTGTTTTCGGCCAGACCATAGTCAAATCCTTCTATATAAATATGAGAAATAATATCTTGAGATTATAATGAATCTATGAAAACCCGAACTCAAAGAAATGGATTTTACAATTCTGTCTGTCAGTCTGCCCCTGGCTACGGCTCTAAAATGGTTTGATGGATTTTGTTCAAACTTGGTATTTAGATTTAATGGAGCTATGCCTTTGAAAGATTTTTGTTTTTGACCCTAGCCTTCAAATTAAGGGTAATTTAATAATGAGGGATTTTATTTAATTCCAAATATTTCGAAAAAGTTCTAATAATTTTATTTAAAATGCATATTTAGGACTTGTTTGACATCATAAATAGTGTTGTATAATTGGATTTTGGGCAAAAAAAAATTGAAGGTTAGTCTACTTAAGGGATATTTTTTTAAATTTGAAATATTTCAAAAATTGCTAAAACAATTTATTTTTTGGTTATCTGGGAATTTTATGGTATGACCAATAACACTGTATAGGCCCCCTACATGTTTTGGGGTTAAAAAAGAGCTCATGTATGAGCAGTTTACTGATGACTGATTTTTCAAAAACATTAAATATTTTAAAAATGGCAATAATGATTTGGTTAAAATTGTGTACCATTGGATTGTTTTCCATGACAAGTAACCCAGTATAATTTTTTAAAAGAAAAACTCATGTGTGGGTAGTTAACTAGAGGCTGATTTTTCAATAACTTTAAATATTATAAAAATTGCTTTAATGATTTGGTTACAGATGGCTATATTCGAAGTATTTGGCATAACAAATAGTAGTGTATACTTGTTTGTGGGGTGGAAACTAATTTTCTCACATTTTAAGAAGTGAATAAAAAATATATTTATGTATATTTGCTTGTAGCTCAGAAATTATATGTTTAGTAAAAAAAAAATCAAATAAAATATATTTCATTTTTACTAACTACCACAACTTTACAATATAATATATTTAATATCTCAAATGGTTTGCGAAGATATGGATGATCAAAACAGGAAGTTTGTGCTTATATAAAGTAACGTTTAAGTAATTTTCATGGAAAAATAAGAACTGTCATTTTGTTTGTAATTTTAAACCGTGTCAAGATACAAAATTTGTAGTAAGAGGTGGTGCTGAAAAGTTAAAAAAAAGTATCTGTTTTTAAAAACTGACAACACACATTAGTAGAATTAGTAGTATTTAATATATCACTGTGGCAAGAATTATGGAAATGTAACTACGCAACTCATTTCATGGCATCAGGGAACAGGGAGCCCCCATTGATCAGGACCTCATAAAAAAACTTACAGGGCCTCCTCTTGCTTTTGAGACATGTGAAAAAATTATGTCTGATTCTAGGCGCCCTTCCTCTCCTCGCGTGACTTTATCATCTCCTTCTTTTCCTTGGTCCAGATAGAAGCTTCTGTTTGTCCCTCTGGCTCCAGACGAGTCACGAAATAGGCCACTCAGCGAACGGAAGCGGGACACTTTGGACGCTTGAAATCACGGCATGACCCTCATTTGCAGTCCAGCCCTAAGAAGGCGTCACTATAGTGGTAGAATGGACTTTCAGTGATGGGGAAGTTGAGGCTTAATTCCCGGTGTGGTTATTAAAGACGGTTTTGTCCTTTTTTTACTACTCTCTTTCTCTCTCTAGTGTGGTGTGGATGGGTAGTATGAGCCTAGACGATACATGGGCTGAAAATAAAAAGAACACATTAAATAATCCAATTTACATAGAAAGGACTTTACCTGATATCTATCAAATATAACGTATTCTTACTACGGGTCGGGTAAGCTGCACAATAGGCTATGCCACTTTTGATATAATATAGGCCCTAATATTATTAATTTTGGCAGAAGTAAATGTTGTGTTTATTTTCTAAAAGGACCTTCCTAGTGGAATGTAACTGAATGACTCCAATAGCCAAAACAGTGGGATGTATTGCCTTGGCTCCATGAAAGATGGCACAAAAATAAGTTGTTTTTTTTTCTCTTTACTGTGAGTTTTTAACGCCACGTTTTACTACCCGTTTTTGTCATACACATATTAAAAAGGTGGAACGTAGAAAAACTGTACCTGTATTTACCTGCAGAGGGATTGTAAAGCCATTTAGTGGGGGAAACCACCCTCAGTACAACAGGGTGGGATTTGAACTCCAATTTTCCCTGCATCGGCGCCTTAGAAAATCTGATCACCGGAGCGGGTTTTCTTTGCTCTAAGTCACATTCTTGTCGCTAAGTTACGTATTTAATTTTATTTCCACACACTAACTCTAAATCCTGCCCCAGTGGTCTCATGGACTAAGACGTCATTCTCACAATAGTTTGGCTTGTTGGTGATGGGTGTGCTGGGAATGATTTCGTACATTATTTCTATCATCCTCCCTACACGCCAATGTGGCTGCATTTTCCATAAGCTACTTTCCTTGCCCTCATTTTCTCAAACTAAACCTTGGATACGAGTTGCCCCGTTTCACTATACATCCATCCATAATATCCCCCTACTTACACTAATAGGGTAGGAATAAGGAAGGTGACTGTTTAGAGACGCCTTGGTGGAGTATTTAGCTAACGCGTTAGATTTGTGTTAAGCTAGACAGCCAAGGACGGAGACATCGAGGCTCAAATCTCGATCGGATGAATTGGGGTGGATTATTTCAAAATGGTTTTCCACTCTCCCTCAACGCAAATGCGGGTTCACTTAATATAAATTCAACCTTTCCCATTCCTATCCCATTAGCGTAACTAGTACTTTAGTGTATAACCTGAACGGGTAGTAAGACGCGGTGATAAATAAAATAAATAATTAATGTTTAGAAACATTGTAGAGTTGGAAAACATTAAATAAAATCTACCTTGATATATCCGACCTGGATTTTAACCCTGACCTTCCCATCTCCGGTGAAGTACACTTGATTAAACTAGTGCCTTTATCCATTCCCCACCAATGTGAGTAGATATTTTATTTTTCTCGCCACGTTTGATCATGTAATACGCATATATAATTATCACTCTAGTTGGATAGGGATAAGCAAGGAAGCATTTTTTTAGAGGTAATTTACTCAAATTTGAGTGGGAGGAGAGTGGTAAACAATTTTTAAGAAAAAAATGCCTCATTAGACCCGAACGAGAATCAACCCACGACCTCCACGTAATAAGCAGACCAGAGTGTAAGGCTTTAGACCATTCGGCTACTGAAGCAGGTAAGAGAGGTTAATTAACTGTGGTGCTGAGCAAAGTAATTTAAAAAAAAGTTTTTAATTAGATTAAATTAAGTATTAGATGTATATGACTAAAGAAAAGTATGATAGAGGTTTTTTCATGTTTTTTTTTAACTTACTCGATTATTTCTGGCGAGGGAAGAGAAAAATTCACTGCTAGGGGAAACAAACTATCCACCATCCAACTGTTCGGGATCGTTGACCGTCCCTCTTCTCCAGTATGATTTATGCTAACAACTCATATGAATATTAAATGAGGAACGTCTTCGTGACTGAGTGGTTAGAGAGGTTTGGTACAGATCTTGAAGACTCTGGTTAGAGTTTAGATGCATGTCCTTTTACAATGGTTGTTGCACAAACTGGGGGTCTAATAAGAGGATTCTCTGTCTCATGTTTGCAAGTCGTGCGCATGCCCACCTCCTAATGGACGGATAGAAATCACATCAAACCAATCTTCGGGTTGTTAACGTAAGGAGAAGGTTGGTTTGTTGTGATTTCTTTCCATCCATCCGGAAATGGGTAGGTCCTATGCACTCAGCCCTCCAGCTGGTTAGTGTTTCCTGCACCATCTGGTCGAAATCCCATGCACTAGAGAAGTTCAGGAAGTGTGACTTAAAATACTGAATTTTTTCAAGCGAGCGCTAAAGGGCCTACCAATTTTGCTCAGGGGAGGTATTTTTCACATACATTTCAAGGTTATTTCACATGCCACAATCGACATAGGAGGACTAATGGCTTTACTTCCCCTTTGAAGGAATTTGTGGAATGGATTTTCATCGTTCAAAAAGAAAAATCCGTGGGGCCCAGCTGGGCTCGACCCCACAAACATCTGTTCCTTAGTTGTGAACTTTACCCCAAGACCCCCTAGGTCGACATATATTAAAATGAGTGGATTTTATCAGTAAATAACCGAGGCGAACCTCCTAAAATAAGCCCCTTTCTTTTCCCAAAAATACATCACTTGTAACAGCACTTTTTATCAATTTATTTTACGTACTCTGTTTCTTACAGCCCATCTATATTATGCGTATTTTTACACACAAAAAAGAGATATAAATGAGTAGAGTAAACTCGCTTAGGTGGTCGCGTGTTCTATCACGTCGATCTTGTGTTATACTGGATTACCAGTGACGGGGATAGAGGTGTTCGAATCCCGGTTGGGTGTACTAAGGTTGCGTTTTCCTAAATATTTTCCCACTCTTTCTCCCTGTGAATTTGGATACATTCTCTCTAAAATTCTGCCTTCCTTACCTCTATCCTATTGGTGAAATCAATGTATACATATAGCCCACGTGGACACTAATATGTGGTAAAAATAACTAACAAAATATTTTTGAGAAAACAAGATAGAATTTGAGTAATTGTACCCGTATTTGTTGGGATCGATAAAACCGTTTTATATAAAACCAAAACACCTCAGTAAATACGCCTGAAATTCAAACCGTCTAAACTTTACATCTCTTTAAAAAGCAGACAATACGAGATTGACACCTTGGTCCACGTGTCAACCATAGTGATAAGAAGTTGTTGTTAAGAGAGAGATAAAAGAGTATCAGCTCGTTATAAATATTCATACAATTTGTCATTTGCATGACACACATGTGCACACACGAGTGAGTGAATGGAGTAATAAGAAACGCGTCATCACGGAGAGATATTGCACACACTTTTTTTTACTTGAAATAAATGACCTATGGAAAAAAAAATCAAAGAAAGGAGAGCTGGACTGAAAACTTTCCAACGATATGAACAGAAATACTCGATCCTCGTAACTTATTACTTACGGTTCACTATCGGAAAAACCAGGAAGTTTAGGTGAGCGGTTAGTACAACAAAATATACTGTCCTTTCGGATAACACAAGATACGAACAAGCTACCCCGAGAAAGGATTTTCATTTCTTATTGTGTTTCTAGAGAAATAGCAATACAGTTCCATAAAAGCCCGTATCCCACCATGGTTATCACCTATACACCAATTTTATAAGGAAGAAACATATATCTGGCAGCTAGAAAAAAACTACTAGATCTACATCTGTCACGTTATATGGATAGTGTAAGAAATTATCGATTAACACTAATATTAAATTTAATTAAAGTTAAGACTTAGATAGAATGCTCTGAAAAAAAACTATAACAAAATATAGAAAAATTGGGATTTAATGAATTAGACAGTTTCAATATTGATAGATATATTAAGTGACATTAAATTGTAACCAGATTTATTATAATTTGCTTCTAATGAACAACAAATTTTTAAACATGAAAATTTTAAATAGAGTTTTTATGGAATCATCAACAAAACTAAAACATAAGTTAATGACAAGTCTAAAATACAAGTATTACTTGTTAAAAATTGGTTACAAATCAAGGATGCCATAAAGTAAGGACAAAACAAAGTTTAAAGTTAATTTATGTTGTAAATATAAATTATAAAATAATAATTTGAATTTTAAATAAAGTGATAATGTGTTCTTGTTACAAAGATTTGAAGAATATAATATAGAGTGGACATAAACAAGGTTTTAAGTCAAATATATTGGGTTAAAAAAATTATGAAATTTTAAAGTGTCAAAGTACCAGACCACTGGACATAAGTATGCTACAACCCATCTTGAAATTGCCCAGTTCATAAATAAAGCAAGTATTTGCCCGTTTCGTAAGCTGGTTTCCCGTGCTAACCATTTCACAAACTGGCCAATATACAGGCCAGTTCATGAACTAGGCAATATACAGGCCAGTTCATGAACTAGGTAGCTACAATCGTTACCTACCTGAAATGGACGAGTTTTCATCCGGTCCGTGAATGAATAAACGAAGAAAAGGTTTGGTCTTTAAATTAATTTAACTTTTGATAGCTTTAGAATTAAAGGTTAAGTTAAGGTTTGGTGGGGTTAGTTAAGTATAATATCTTAAAACTAATATCAGTATTAGATAGTACAGTAAGTTCCAGTTCATGAAAGGGGCAAGAGTTAATACCACTTTTGTCCATTTATGAAATGGTCAAGAGAAGAACCCAGTTCATGAAATGAGCAGAAATTTACCCAACTAATGCAGTTTCACTATTGGGGCGTAACACAAACACATACATATATATCATTTCAGTGCGCCTCAGTATCGTTTGGGTTTTACGCATACACTTATATTAATTATGCTAATGAAATAGGAATAAGTAAGCTAGATTAGTAAAGGAAATGTACCTGTATTAGCATGAAGGAACAGTTGGAAACCATTTGGGAAAAAAGCCTAAGCCCACCCTACCAGGATTTGAATCCCGACTGGCCCACCATTAACAATTTGGTACGAAAGAGAGTCACACGTTAAGCCATGTGACCAAAGATGTGGGTCACTGAACATACGCATTATTATTGGTCGTCTTATTCATCGACATTCCACAAAGCTGAGTAAGTGTATTACAAAGGAATATTTCTGTTTAGTCTCATCGAATACATGTCTGAAGAAGGGGGGTGTGTGTTTTGGTTGAGGTTTTGGAATGCCCCACGCTATTCACACAAAAGTGATCTCAATTGTGTCTAAATGCTTTTTTTTAGGTAGAGGTGTCTATTTAAAAAACAAAACAAAGGTTAACTACCTGCTATGATGACACGGTGCTGGCTTCATGGAAATAGCAATTAGGGGGAAAACAATTAAACAAGATTGTGTACATGACTGTGTAATACTGGTCGTGAATCAGTTGCAAGACACACAGTAAGATTGTAATTAACTCACAGAGTAGTATTTTTGTGTTTCATGTTTCACGCCTAGCTATTCGTACGGGCTATATACATTTTCACACTTATAGGGTACGCACGAGTAAGGTGTGATTTGGAAGAAGTGCTCACGCATTTGCGTGATTGGATAATAAGATACCAATTGGAGAATTAAACGAACTATAAGACTCCAACAGGGATTTATTATTATTATTATTATCATTATCATTATTATTAATATGTGTTTTGTCTTACATCAAGTCCTTTTTTCAGTGAGCTTATACCGCCAAAGCACTCTGTCCTCGGCCTCCTCCTTCAACTCCCAGGGTGACCTGGTGGTCTAGGGGTAATGTGTCGGACTTCTGTGCTGTGGGTCCGGGGTTCAATCATCGGTTCCAGTACAGATTTATCTGATGACCAAATCCTTCTTTCACCTCTGACAAGACGCGTATTAATCACAACTTGTGAATGTGGGGAATGCCAGGCCTCCACCATGGTTCGGATTCCATGTTAAATTGTAGGTCCTCCATTTCCTCTCACAATCACCTTACCATTACACGTTAGCGTAAGTGCGTATAATCCGCACGGGCAGTAAGACGTGGTGATGATAATAATAATAATAATTCAACTCCCAGAGTTTTCTTCTTTGCTTCAAGTCATCTAGTATTTGAATTGTCCTCCTTTCCTCAACCTTTCCTTCTATGACGTCATACAGAAGACAATTATTTCTCTCTAAGGATCTATTCGATTCAGTTTACCTTGTACCGAAGAATTCCATCCAAAATTGCTCTCTTCCAACCCACTATTCTTAGTGTTTCTTTATTTGTCACCTTACCTTTACACCTGATCTTCTCAAATATTTTTGATTAAAATCTCTTTGAAACTTTTTTTTTCACAAATACACAGCAAATGATTCAGATTTAGTTATTAAATAAAGTAAAATTTTAGTTGACCTACCTTCACATTTAAAAATTGATCCTAGAACACAGTATTTTCCTAATGATTGTCCAAATATACTTCATTATAACTGATATTTTTTCTCAAAATTTTCAAAAGTAACCTCATCTATACAAAATCACATTCTGCAGCTGAATTATATTTCGAGGTTGAAATCCAGTTATATAGTTCAGTAATAAAATTAATTTTTAAATATAAATTTAACCTTACTTTACGTATATGTTGTTGACATGACTTATTGACATGTGAAACCACGCATACTATTTACTTTGACAACACCCAAACATGTATTTAAATTTATTCAAAGATACAATATAGATCTCTTCTAAGGCCATGTTTATTTTATCCCCATAGCTTAAGATAATTAAGTTTTCAGAATTACTATGCCAATTTAATTTACAAATTAACATATCACGCTACTGTTTAATTATATCATATGAACACAGTAATTATAGTGAGGAAGGCTTTGCAAAGGTGAGTTTGACTCGCCACAACGTTTTCTGGAAGAAAAAAAAACACTATTATCTAATGAATGTTGGCTTTGGTTATAATTAAGTTAAGCCAAAACCACATTGATAATTGCATGGGGAACTGACCGTAATTATTTATGAGTGTTATTACACAACCAAGAAATATGATCAGGGGCAAGGGAAATTATCTGACACTCTTCTTGATGCCAGCGTTTCCATCAATCAGTATTCACATTTCCACAAATGACCTGTTTATATCCTTCTTGCAAAACAAACAGTGGGAACTCAGTTGTGATAGAAGAGAACGTGAACTACGCTCAATATTTTTTTAAATTTTTAAGATAAAAAACTTTCTTTTTTTGCAAATTAGTTAAAAAGTTATTTAATTTAGTAACCTAATGGTCTAAGGCGTCACTCACGTGTTTGACTGTTCTGCTGAATATGGGAAGATTAGGGTTCGAATCCAGGTTGAATATACTGAGAGGTGTTTTTTTTTACTGAATGGTTTTCCAGTCTCCTTCCACTCAAATGTGGGTAGACATCCTCTAAAATGTTGCTTTACCCATTCCTACCCTACTAGGGTAAATACCATATATGCTTATCAACTGAATAGGTAGTAAGTAGTAACACGTGCTGAAAAAATTAATCAAATTAAAATAAAATATTGTTTCAGTTAAAACCTGCCTCGGTGGCATAGTTGGCTAACGCGCTTGTCGTGTTGAGCTCGACTGCTGAGGACGGGGAGATCGAGGTTCGAATCTCGTTCGGGTGAACTGGGGGTGGTTTTTCCTAAATGGTTTTCCACTTTCTCTCCACGCAAATGCGGGTTCACTTCCTGTAATTCAACCTTCCCAATTCCTAATTCATTAGGGTAATTAGTACTTAAAGCGTATAACCCGAATGGGTAGTAAGACGTGGTGCTAAATATTATTATTATTATTAATGTTTCAGTTAAACTAGTTTAATTTTATACATAACTATATATCTCTTACTGGTATAAACACAAACTGTTTAGTCTCTTAAATCTATATTATTTGAAATGATAGTCCTACTACATATATTAATGTGTGGTACAGTTCTAGGTCACTTGACTGCAGACACCACTATCCTCTACACATGACCGGAGAGGCGCCAGTCTTAATGAAATCTGTTAAGATGCATCGAGATTTCTTAGAGGTCTCGTTGAATGCCAACACATTTTAACGTCGCTAGATCTCTATTCAACATGAGGGAGGGTGTTTGGTGGGCACACCCCCCACTTGTCGGAAGCTAGAAAAATCTATAAATATTAAACAGCTCTAGAAGTTATCTGAAGTGTTTTTTATGACAACATAGCCCCATAACTGCTGAGGGCTAGAAACAATTCTAAATATTAAACAACTCTAAAAGCTATCAGGAGTTTTTTTTATGGAAACATAGCCTCCTAACTGCTGAAGGATAGGAACAATTCTAAATATTAAACAACTCTAAAAGTTATCTGAAGTGTTTTTTATGACAACATAGCCCCATAACTGCTGAGGGCTAGAAACAATTCTAAATATTTAACACCTCAAAATTTCTATCTGGAGTGTTTTTTATGGCCCCTAACTGCTGAAGGCTAGGAAAAATTCTAAATATTAAACAACTCTAAAAGCTATCAGGAGTTTTTTTTATGGAAACAGAGCCTCCTAACTGCTGAAGGATAGGAACAATTCTAAATATTAAACAACTCTAAAAGCTATCAGGAGTTGTTTTTTTATGGAAACATAGCCTCCTAACTGCTGAAGGATAGGAACAATTCTAAATATTAAACAACTCTAAAAGCTATCAGGAGTTTGTTTTTTTATGGAAACATAGCCTCCTAACTGTTGAAGGATAGGAACAATTCTAAATATTAAACAACTCTAAAAGCTATCAGGAGTTTTTTTTTTATGGAAACATAGCCTCCTAACTGTTGAAGGATAGGAACAATTCTAAATATTAAGCACCTCTAAAAACGATATGCAGTGTTTTTTTATGGTAGCACAGACTGCCGAAGGCTAGAAAAATTATAGATACTACACATCTCTAGAAGCTTTCTTTCTGAAGTGCTTTTTATAGTAACACAGCCTCCTACTTTGTAATTGTATCTTAATTTTGGTATTGTTTGAACCATAAATAAAAACATATATATTTTGTTTATAAAATTTCGGGGGAGGGGAGGGGGGGAAGAGGGATGTTGAACTCCCGAATTCCCCCTGGCTACGGCCTTGATTTGTCGGATGTACTGAAAACGATATTCTACATATGATTTATCAATGCGGTTTTCCCAACCTCTCTTCGTGTGAATGTGTGTGCATTTCCTATAATATACCGTTCTCATATATACACCATAGATTAAGCCATTTAATGATCACACACATGGGTGGTCTATTGGTAT
Organism: Timema shepardi; assembly: GCA_902151425.1. Classification (NCBI taxonomy): domain Eukaryota; kingdom Metazoa; phylum Arthropoda; class Insecta; order Phasmatodea; family Timematidae; genus Timema; species Timema shepardi. The sequence goes on along the minus strand of CABFVX010001715.1, from coordinate 16,044 downwards.
AATGCCGGTGACGAGGAGGCTGAGGTTCAAATCTCAGTAGAGTATACTTGGGATAAATTTTTTTTAAATATGATTTCTTACCCTATCCTTTCTAGTGCAGGTGCAGTTTATTTAAACCATCTCTTCCAACCCTAATCTTTAAATTAAGGTGATAGTGTTTGAAACTCGAGGTAAGGGCAGTGTTTTTGCAGTTTTTATAGAAAATATTTTTTTTTGTCAAAATAAATCAAATATTGCTCCATTCGAATAAAATATTTTAATGTTCTTCGCATGGTTATATCAAAAGTTATTGAATATCTGTCAAGGGTGCCCTAGAATTTAATGACAACTTTGTCTCTTTATTTGAAATTTTTATCATCTAATGCCGCTATGCTAGTGGCATACATCCAAGACCTGTTTAGGTCATCATGTGAAGAAAGGTTTGGGGGGGGGGGAGGTGGAGTCCAGGGTTCAATTCTCGGTCCCGGAACAGATTTATCTGATTACCAAACCCTTCCTTCACCTCTGACAAGACATCTTGTGAATGTGGGGAATGCCAGGCCTCCACCGTGGTTCGAATTCCACGTTAAACTGTAGGTCCACCATCTCATCTCACAATCACCCTACCATTACACATTAGCGTAAGTGCGTATAGCCCGTTCGGGTAGTATGACATAAGGCTAAAAATAATAATAATTAAACTTTATATTTCTAATGAAGCGATTTTTGATCTATTTGGGCCAAACAAATGTTTTGCTATAAAACTGGGAAAATATATTCCTTGTATCACCTACTCTCCTACCTTAAGGTGTTAATAATCCCAACAATAGAACGCATGAACTAGCTAGTTCATCTTCTCACACCCGCCCATTTTTAGGTTTTACCCAATTGAGCACAGATTTCGCCAACATTTCCTAAAAGAAAGAGATTAATGTGTAGTCGGTAATCTCTCACTTTTTTTTCTGGTGCGACATGACCTCGAAGCATCGGGGCAGACCCAAAATAAAAAAATAAAAAGTAAAGCCAGCCGGACCTATCTACGCAGTATTTGTAAACTACTCGAATTCCCCAGCATTATTCATCCAGGACCTTCTTTTTCTCCCCGATCTAAATCAAACCTCCCATAAATCGTTTAGCCTCTTCTTACGACCCCGAAATTGCCCCCCTCCCCTTTTTTCCCCTTCCTATCATACTGAATTTAATGTAGCTATAGTATAATCTTCATAGAATAGGCTTTTTATAAAACAAAAACTCTGTTTGTGTGGTCAAAATTGACAACATTTTACTATATTAATATTGCTATTTTATGAATATTGGTATTATCTATCAAACGTGACAGCTGTAACTCACATGGCCTGACACATAAATACGTGAAAGAAGATATAGTTTTTTTTATCTCTAGGATAAGGTTGTTTCTATGAAAATAGGACTGTGGGTGTGAGTGTATAGTCGGCAATGATGGAGGGGGTTTGACGTCACAGTAATTAGGAAGGCGCCGTGGGTCCCATATAGCGCGAAGACCACAACGCACCATCTTCATACATCTCAGACAACACTCTTGCCATTTGTGAGGGAGGAGGGGGGACGGTGAAGGAGAGGGGAGGCTATAGTTACGTCACACAACACTTTACTTGTTTCAGGGCTGATAATGAGGACATAAGCAGGGGGAAAATAAGGGAGGTAGGGTAGTAGTTTTTGTTTTTATTTAAGCACCTCATCTTACTACCCGTTCGGTTTGTACGCATTTGCGTGAGTAACTCTAATGTGTTAAGGATGAAGGATGTTGAATTTAATGGAAGTGTACCAGTAATTGTGTGGAAGCAGAGTGTAAAACCATTTAAGTAAGTAAACATAGTTATACCAGACCGAGATTTAAACCCTGATATCACCATTATTGGCAGTTTCATCTATTTCAAGAGTTATGCCTTAGACCATGCGGTCACCGAATATTGCTTATGGTGATGAATTGTTTCTAGTGCACCTGATGTGAGGGGACCGTACTTTTATCTGCCAAATCTAGATTTTCCACTACATTTAGTAGCAATATTTATGTTTAACCCTCACTCCCCCTCCTGTACAATGTATCCTGGAATCCCATTTAAAAATTTAAGATTTTCAGACTTATTTGGAGTGGTTCCTTTACCTTATGCAAAATTATAATTTTCTACTTCATCATTTAAAAAATACATTATAGCCCCTCCACCAGACTTTTAAATTTACTGTTTTTATATTTCTCTAACTTAATGCCCAATTTCAGTTTTCTAGTTCATCTAGAAGTGGGTTTTCATTTCCGGACAAATCTACCTTCAACATTATATATATATATATATTCATAGTTTTAAAATAATAATCCGCCATTAATTTAAAATACATTAAAAATTTTGGCACAGTAAATAAATTAAAATAAACTTTACACTTAAAATATATTTTTTATTTGTAGTAGTAAATATTTAATTGCTTACAGAGTATCTAAGCGATCGTATTGAAATAATTTACACGTTCATCTAAAGAAAGCTACTGAATCAAATATGAAAAATCAAACACTTATCATTAGTGGTTTGAAAAATTTAATATATCTAATTTTATTGGTTAAAACAGCTTTTAAATGAAAATTAAAATAAAATAAAAAATAGTAAAAATACTTGTAACAAAAAGAAAAATTAGAATTAGTTTATTTTCTCAAAAAAGTTTTGGTAGACGATTCCCCTTAAAATTGTGAGAATATTAATCTTTTTGAAATGAGGCCCCTTCATAATTTTCCATGTTCAATGTGGTCCTTATGATCAAATGAGTTTGGCACGCCTCCTTTGGATCAAAGCTTATAACGGTTGAATATGATACTGAGGGCTGATATTAGACTCATACCGACTTCACTTTGGGTGCTTTTATAAGATGAGGGTGACCTGGCAGTCTAGGGGTAAGGTGTCAGACTTCTACGCTGGCGGCCGGGGTTCAATCCCCGGTACCGGCATATATTTATCTGATTACCAAACCCTTCCTTCACCTCTGACAAGACATCTTGTGAATGTGGGGAATGCCAGGCCTCCACCGTGGTTCGGATTCCACGTTAAACCGTAGGTCCTCCATTTCATCTCACAATCACCCTACCATTACACATTAGCGTAAGTGCGTATAACCCGAACGGGTAGTAAGACGCGGTGCTAATAATAATAATAATAATATAAGATGAGACTATCTAGATTCCTTACAAGATAATAGTGGTGTATTTCTTTAAAACAATATCTTCCTCAGCCTATCCTCTTGGGTTATATGTATACTTTGAGTAGCCGATAGCCAATATTAATTATATATAAACTCACTTTGTTGGCCGCGTGTTCTAGCGTGCTACTCTAGCAATAGACTAGATTACTGATAACTGGGAGATCGTTGTTTAATCGCGATCAGGTGTGCTGAGGGTGACTTTTTTTCCTAATTGGTTTACCACTCTCTCTAACAGGCAAATTCAGTTACACTTCCTCTAAATTCAACCTTCCTCATCCTTAACCAATAATAGTAATTAGTACATAAGCGCATAGCCAGAAATAATAGTAAAATGCTGTGATAAAAAAATATATTAACTGTTTAATCTCATATTGAAAACCACACTCAGTGCACCCAGCCGAGATTCAAACCTCGAACCTCTCCGTTTTGTATTGCTAGCCTAAAGTCTTAGACACCGTGACTATAGATGTGGGCTCATACATCCTAGTACTCTTATTCTTCCACAAAAGGTTAAAGAGTATATTTGAAAATACATGGTTATTATAAAAACATTAATCTAACAATTGGTCAATTTTAATCTCTCCGGAGCATAAAAAAATAGAGATGTGATGCATTGATAAGATGTTTTGAAATTTAGTGAATTTATCACTCTTAACCATCTAATAATACTAGGAAGCAATCTTAATTTACCATTGTAGGCTGCCACGTGTAGTCTTCAAGAAATGAGACTGGTCCAGTGAAGGGGGTCTGTCTATCCCACCAGATATTATCAGATCCCAGAATGTTTCATTAATAAAAGATCAGAATACCGATTACAACTGATCCGTTGTGTGTTTATTTAAAATTAATCTGGCGGTCGTACTGAAAGATTATCTACTGATATAAATTGATTCAAACTTTGGCTAATTATTTTATCATGTAACCTATTGTACCAGACTTGAGGGGTTTTACTTAAAATTCTGTTATTATTTAACGTGTCGTGTAGATTGATTTGTTTTTATTAAATTTGTTTAGGTCCTATGCTTGAACTGGATGATATTAATGATTAATATATATTGTTTTGTAAAATATATATATATTTCTCATTTGGGAAGCCATTTGTTATTTCTGGGTTCAAACAAATCTTTTTAAATAAATGTTGTTGGGTATCCATCCTCCTTAGCTTTTTCATTGTTATACAAACACCTTCAATATAATTATATGTAAGTATGAACGTACCGGTTGTACTCTATAGTTGTGACACTTGGTCTCTTTACTTATATGACGAGAAGAAATTTAGCGTGTTCCTAAAAAAAAAGAGTACCTAGGAAAATACTTGGTCCAAAAAGGGATGAAAATGATCTAGAGTGAAGGGTACTATATAGAGATGAGTTACATACTTTGTTATCACCAGATACTTGTTAGGGATATCAAATCTCGTAGGTAGGCAGGACATGCAGTGCGAATGGGAGAAACTAGAATAGTATTCAAAGCATTGACTGACCAGCCTAATAATAAGAGACCAGTGAAAAGACCAAGAGACAGATGGAGAGTAACTTTAGAATAGATCTGAAAGAGATAGGGTGTACAGTAGCCCCATGGCTTCTTTGGTGCTGACTGACAGCTCACAGCTAACTTCTGACAGTCAACATTTAGGTATAATACCTAAATTTTGACCGTCAGAAGTGACAGCTGCTAAACACATGTTTTTGCAGATCATATGGTTCGGCGTAGGGATACATAATTTGGTCTGATAACTTTTCAAAGCTTTTAGCTGTTAGCTGTGAGCTGTCAGTCAGCACCAAAGAAGCCATGGGGCTACTGTAGTTAGGTGGACTGAATAGAACTAGCTCAATATAGAAATTGGTGGCATCCTTTTTTGTAATTGCGGTAATTAACACTCAAATTCCTAGTGCCATAAAGTAAGTAAGTAAGCAAGTAAGTAAGTATGATCATATTAGATAATTTTACCAAAAGGGTTTATTTTCTAACACAAATTTGTTAATCTTGTGAGCACAAAATTGTTCTTTCGCCCCCCCCCCCCCCCCCCCCCCCCCC
>CABFVX010001714.1:120485-146208 GCA_902151425.1 Timema shepardi | reverse complement strand
GTGTGTGTGTGTGTGTGTGTGAAGCAAATCCCGTTTTCTCTAGAGCCATTTACCCGTCCTTTCTAATTTAGATCAAAATAGACTCGGGAAAATACTAATTGTCTCATCATCGAGGGAGTAATATTAATTTTCAGCAAAGCTTATTGTTTTAAAACGACTCAATACAATTGAAATTTAAAAAAAACTGTTAGTAACGAAACATTATAGAGTATTGTATTTTTTATATTCAACATTAAACTATTATATTAAGTGATAATTAATGATGGTAGTCTAGAAAATAATCCTTTCATATAAAACCGATCTGTTTATGACTCATAAATTTATAAAGGAATAAGAACATCACAGGATACTACGGGTTAACTAAATAAATAAATGGTGAAAGAAGAAGCCGGGATTCGTATTCCTCTCGTGAGAGTGTACTGAGGCCGGTTTCCTCCCTCATTGTCCCAGGTTTGTACTTAAGACGGGTACATGTTGGGATGTTAAATTTTTGCTCACGCACTCTTTCTCTCTCTCCCACAGCGTAAACGCTGAAACATTTCCTTACTTCACCTTTCCTAATCCGCTAGCGTACAACCCGAATAGGTAGTAAGACGCTGTTCTAAATACCGATGAGCTTAACTTTGCGGCTAATAACATGGACTTCACACAAGTGTAGGTACATTTTTTTTGTACACAAAATTCTGGCCTTTGGAGGAGGGGGGGTTGGAATCTCTTGACATTGTCAGCCAGAGAACATAGAAACCGACGGCGTGAAATCTAGCTGGGGATCCGGGGTCAGAGATGAATTAGTTTACCATCAATTTAAAAGTACCTTCCTATGAAAATTTGATTATATCGGAACTGTCCTAATATTAGACAAGGGGCAAAGTCCTCACGGGTGGTCAATTGACGCTAAAGTATTTTCAAATTTCTAACTGTCCCTCCCTGATGGCTAATAGTGTTTTACCACGTTAAGATATTATTTCGTAACAATTGTAATAAATTGCTCCTCGAGCGATCTCAATCAGTGTGAACACAGTTATTGAAAACTTCTCCTATTTTAGCTCACGCCATCTAAATTTGTATACTTACCGCGAGGGAGACGCATGGTCTAAGGCGTCACTAGACGACCATTGACAGAATGATCGAGAGCAGGACAACTAAGAATATTTAAAACCATGTTTATATGTCTTGCATATTTTCCTACAGAGTTTGCAGCATATCATATTCTGAAAAATGGCACCTGGACATCATTGTTTTGTGTGACCGTTGTATGTTTACCCCTCTTCTCCCCTTTTTTTGAGCTAAATCTGAGAATATATAATGGTGTGTGTCAGCATGGACGATTACTCTTGTCGGAACTCTTGTCTGGATCGTGTCCTTGGACACACCTAGGTGCCCTGGATTTTTCAGGGAGGTATTAAATTCTCTTTCGGCCTATTGTTCATGGAAATTCCTTTTTGGCGAGTTATGTTAATAATTTATAAAAAAAACTTTAGTAAATTTGAAATCTTACATATTTGTTGACTTAAACATGAAGCCCCGTAAGGTTCCGTGCGCTGTCACAAGTTTTACGTATCGCTGACTGAGAGCTTAGGTGGTTATAGCCCTTAAGGCTGAGTAATATTTGTATATTGTTGTCCAAGTTAGGACTGGTAACTTGTTTTCAAATGGTAAAGATAGTTAATTCTTGTTTATGTGACATTGCTATTGTTGTCCAATTTAGGACTGGTAACTTGTTTTCAAATGGTAAAGATAGTTAATTCTTGTTTATGTGACATTGCTGTTGTTGTCCAAGTTAGGACTGTTAACTTAAAGGTAGTTAATTCTTGCTTATGTGACATTGCTATGGTTTTCCAAGTTAGGACTAGCAAATTATTGCTCAAATGGCGGAGATAGTTTATTATCGTTGTCTAAGTAAAAGGCTTGTATTACTTGCGTTAAAGGGAAATATGGTATGTTCGCATTAGCAAGGTCATAGATAAGTATTGCCCATACGGCACCCATATTTTATATTGTCGTTGTATTGTTTTCCACCTTGTGTAGTAACTATATATATCACACTGAATCGTAACCAATCATGGTTACTAAATGTTCTCGTAACTTTTGTTTCATTGTTATTGCTCTATAGCACAAACTTATTGTTCAATTCTTATCACAATAAAACTAAAATGTTAATTTTTGACGTATGTCTTTATATCAAACCTTTATGATATTCCTTGCTGGTACCCGTAATATGTTAATGAAATAATTGGGGTGTGGGTTCGTGTAAACAAAAGGTGAATAGACCAGTCTGGGCCTATTCGGTTTTGATTGATATCCTATCAGCTCCTCTGCAATTATTGGTTCCTTTTTTATATATTATATATTTATGTTGTGCGCCAGCCTTATTCTTGTGGTAAGACTAAGGGCGGTGTTACACTGGAATCTGTTGTGGTGTTTCGAGCATAGGTAAATTGGTTAATCAATGATTGGTTGAACTTGAACAGAGTGGTAAATCTGGACTCAACACTGCAATGGGATACGGAGGACATAAAGTGATTTAAAACTAACATAACAAAAAATATTAGATAAGGGAAACCTTCTGAAAGAAGTAATGGTAAATTGAAGAATCATTACACATCAAATTTTGATTTCAGCAAAATATTTGCTTGCAAATTTTTATATGTACATTTTTTTTTATCGTATGGCACATATGACCGGGAGGAACTTTGAAATCCAGGCTCGGTCACCTTATGTGTAGACTATTAGCCACTCTGGTGGCACAGAGTGTTACCTCTATAGATCCAATAGGTTTTATCTGTAAGCATGAGAGTTTCATGTACTTGGATATCAGTCGCTGCTACTGGTAGCTTCACTGGTGGACCTCACATCTCTGTTGTTTTAAAGATATGTCTCGCACTTTTCACTGCAGCACACTGAATTGAAGCTCCACAGATTGATGAAATCTGTCATAGTGTAACGACTTTCCCCGGTCTAGAGCGGAGCGCTTCCTTATAATACAGGCCTAGAGAATTCATCAATCCAACATATTTTAAAGGCTGTAAATGAAAGACGTGACTCATAAGTTCTATAGCGGGAGCTCATCTCCGATCAACGGTGAATAAAAGGAGGCAAGCACACCAAAGAAGCAAACATTTATTTCCTAATCCATTCCCCTCGGATCAGTTGCTAGTCCACCAAACTCGAGTACTCCAGACCAACTCCATCTTCCACTGCCCCCCATTCCAAAGGAGCCTCCTACTGTGCAGGCCAAACCTTTGTATCTCCTGAGACATACACAGTACACGGACTGACAACTCCCAGGGTTCCCCCAAACGCTGGAAAACCTTCCATTGGGATTTCGCAGCTATCCTGAGACGGGACTAGCCCTAGAAGAAAAATAAGTTACTCCCCCTTTGTCACTACCCTCTTCCCTCTCGCCGCTAGATCGTCTCCTTTGGGTAGTGTGGTTCGAATCTAGGGGGAGCAATAATATTGCTTTTGTTAAATTTAAGAGGGAATTTACGATTTTGAGTTTCTAAGTCATTAAGGATGTTCTTGGTTCGTGTTACACCTTCAATCTTTCAACCACTACACCACCTTACTTACCAACACAGAGGAGACTCGAAAAAAACTCTACTTTTATACCTACTTAAAACTCACAAACTTATATTGTGTTTGTCTAACTTTGCAATGAATGTATTCCATCAAAAATGGTTGGGTTTAATATTAAATAATGTCTTTGTTTTCAGTCTGGAATAATGATGCAGATGGGATGAATCTGTTTGAATTTTCCAGCTTCGCGAAGAAATAAAAAAAAATACAAATACATATATAAATTGTAATGTGTTTGATAAAATATTTTAAGGAATGGTATGGTGTGTATTGTACTTTAAATCATTCTTTCATACCTTTATTGTATAAAAGCTATTTCTCTTTAATTTCGGCTGTAGAATCTTATTTATTTATGTACTATGTTGTTTTGACTATGGAACGAATGCTCAACGAAGTGGTCAATGTACACTCCATCCAAGAAGTAGTGCCGTGCACTTACCTGTGTATAAAAGATGGCTGGAGAACTGGAATGGAAATGGAAACATTTCATGTAGAGTAGAAATAAATTTAATATCCTTGCACTTTTCTAAATACTTTTTTTATTGTTAAGGGTTAAGAAAATCATATATATATAATAAACTCAGCACAAAATATTGAATGCATTTCATTAAATCATTATTAAAGTGCTGCAGTGTCTAAATCATTAAAGCAAATAAATATAATGATTGTATTAAAATATATTAAGCTATCATGAATGATGAGTCGTGATATGTCATATAGTCTTGAATAAAATAGCGGGGGAATTTAAGGTAAGCTTGACCATTTGTGTGCTGCCGTTAATGACAGATCATAATCATTAGATCATTAATCACTTCAGTGACCAAATGATCTAAAGCGTCACTCTCATATTAGATTGGTCTACTGATGAAGGGGAGATTGGGGTTCGAATACCAGTTGGGTGTACTGAGGATAGTTTTCCCTAAATGGCTTCCCACTCTCCTTCCATGCAAATACGGGTAGGCTACCTCTAAAATTCTTTCTTCCTCATCCCTACCCATTAAAGCAATTATTATAATATATGCGTATAACCTTAACAGGTAGTAAGACACGGTGATAAAGATTTTTTTTTAAGAAAAAGTAGTAGGTGACCTGGCGGTCTAGGGGTAAGGTGTCAGACTTATATGCTGGCGTCCGGGGTTCAATCCTCGGTCCCGGCAAAGATTTATTTGATTACCAAACTCTTCCTTCACCTCTGATCAGACGTGTATTAATCACAACTTGTGAATGTGGGGAATGCCAGGCCTCCACCGTGGTTCGGATTCCACGTTAAACTGTAGGTCCTCCATTTCATCTCACAATCACCCTACCATTACACATTAGCGTAAGTGCGTATAACCCGAACGGGTAGTAAGACGCGGTGCTAATAATAATAATAATAATAATGAAGAAAAAGTATAATTAATATTTCTATTGATTTGCTACAACTCTCCCCTTTTGGCTATTCTGGGCCCATCATTACATTAATTTTTTTTTACTTTCTTCTGCCAACATTGTCCGTCATGCACTCCATTCTAGGTTTTTCTCTTGAAATTCTTCCTTCTACAAATTCTATAATTATTTGTATCGAGTCTCTCATTTCTCAGTACATGTCCTACCATGTTATTTCTTCTTTGCTGTATTCCTTTCCAAGGTCTCCTTTCTTCGTTTGCTTTTCTTAGCACTTCTATATATAATTTAAATTAGTTGAAAAATTACTCTTAGAAACGGGAATCGGGCCCGGGACCTTTGCCTTACTACACCAAGACTCTATCAATGAGCTATCCAGGAGTCATCCCTTGCCCAGTGTCACTCTTAACTCACATTTCAAGGCAAAGTCTGTAATGGACGTACGGAAAGAATATGATGAAGCTATAAATGTAAATAACAAATATAAATAATACTTTAATGATATTTCATTTGAAGAAAATACTATTCCCTTGAGGTTGTATAACACTGTCACATTTATTTTACTTAAGTTCTTTGATAAAAAAAAAACTTTGAGGATTCATTGAAGATATTTTATGAAATATTTGCATTACTAAACATGCTGATTTTTATCAAAGAAAATGGTGAGGTTTGAAATGTAAACCTGTAGGCTACATGATAAACAGTTAAAAATGTAACTGTACAATATTAAGACCCGAACCCCGCACTTAGGCTAGCCGCTACAGCATAAATATGTTTTTCTTTTAATTAATAACTCACCTTTGGTGACCACATTATTTAAAAAACTTCGCTGTCCACTCGTAAATATTTTTGACATGATTGGCGTCTATTTTTGCATTCACATAATAGTGTACAAGCTTTGAAGAAAAAAGGATGCATTATAATATATATATAAATCTAAAGTGGTGTCAACTATGTTATCATATATTTGATATGACAGTGTAATACTGCCCTTAGACAACCACATCCCAGTTTATTAGAACGAGATTTGTAAGAATTCTTCCTTGATCGCTGCATTAGCCTTAGCACGTCAAGTGATGTAAACAGTAGCCATGAAGCAATGTTCGTTCGAATGCTACTAGTGTTTTAATATGTGCAAAATAGGGGTTTACTGTATGTTCTTTAGCCATGCGCTTTACTTCTAAAGCCGCGTATACACTAGTGACCAGGCGAACAAGAGCACATGAATGCACTCGGTCGAATTTGTTCAGCGTTTGGTTCAAAGTTCGCCTTGGAGTCCACATTAAGCGAACCGAATGTTTTCACGGATGTTCACTCACTTTCGCTGGTTGTCTAGTCGAAACCTTGGCGTTACTTTACTTTTCAGTATGTCTGATGAATATTTAATTATAATCGCTAGTGCATCATATATAATAATCAGTGAAGAATCTGTCCAGCCTAGGAGAAGAAAAATAAAACGACCTTGGAAGACTTTACCTTTTAAAAGTATAGAACGTTATAGTTTTGTTTAATTTACTATCATAGTCATTGAGTGTTAGATTCCAGAGACACTCATGTTCGCGGTATGAATCAATGAGCTGTAATACAAGAATAGGCCTATTACTCCACTCCAAAGCCACACATAAGATCGATATTCTATTCGGTTTACTGTCGATGTTTCCTACTGCCCCTGTCAACAGCCTTCAAGCGAACATCCGTTGATGTGCCGACCAGTGAGCTAACCTTGGCGTTCGCCCGGTGTAGACGCGGCTTAGCTTCATACTATTGAAGTTGTTGTGCAAAAAAAAAAAAAAATGTTTGGAATAAACATTTCAAAAATTTCTTTAATAGAGACCTTTAGTTTGACAATATATAGAGTTCTTGAATATTTCTCAATAGCAATGTTGCATTTAACGAGAATCTCTTTAAATCAAGATAAAAGTTGCGGATATTCTGTTTGTTCAATGGCCATGGCCAATATTCAAGAACTGTTGAGACTACTACGTGTAAAAAAAATTAAACTAAATGTTTCTACCGATTAAATATTTTATTTATTTTGGCGAAAAACATATTTTTTGTCGTTAAAACAGGCCTAACGTAAGCCTAATTCCTGTTTCTTTTCTATATTGATCGCTCTCTCGACTCACGTGAGACTACGTCGGTCGACTAAAGACAATTACAGAGCTTTTAGTCAACAACACCACGACGCTGGTACCACGGAACACTATCAATTAGACCCCTATTAAACTCACATCGTGAGAGCAATACAAGTAATTATTTGTTTAATTGGCCAGATCTATTGTATTTCACTTTCAGTGTATCGGAAGTAATTAATTATATGTTGGTTTCCATCTCAGTTCTCTGTTCCTTTTAACATCAATAATTGCAGCAGCAATTATCGTGTTGTTACAAGCACGTGCCCTGGCGATATAGCTATAGTAGGATTCTGGTACGAAGGATGTTCTGGGAAACCTTTTTAATTAATATAGTTATCTTAATACATGGTATGATTATGGTATGGACCTGCCTCTGTGGCGTAGTTGGCTAACGCGCTTGTCGTGTTGAGCTCGACTGCTGAGGACGGGGAGATCGAGGTTCAAATCTCGGTCGGGTGAACTGGGGGTGGTTTTCCCTAAATGGTTTTCCACTCTCCCTCCACGCAAATGTGGGTTCACTTCCTCTAATTCAACCTTCCCAATTCCTAATCCATTAGAGTAATTAGTACTTAAAGCGTATAACCCGAATGGGTAGTAAGACGCGGTGCTAATATTATTATTATTATTATTATTATTATTATTATATATGATTATGGTAGGGAAAAAGACCTTTTGGAATTACTACTAAAATCCTGCTATAATGTAATATTCATGAAACGGGGTTGTCCAGTATAATTGATCCACCGAGCCAATTTTGTTTAGCACCACGTCTTACCACCCGTCCGGGTAATACGTCTAAGTATTAATTACTCTAATGTGTTATGTATGTGGAAGATTGAATTTAAAGGAAATTCACCCAAATTTGCGCAGAGAAAAAGTGGGAAAACACTAAGGAAAAACAGACTTTGTACATCCTGCTGGGATTCAATCCCCAATTTACCCATCATCGGAAATCCAGTCTATGGTGAGAGTGACGCCTCATACCACGCGACCACCGAAGCGGGTCGTTTCTTTGTCCAGTTATCTTTCACAAACCCACACCTCTTCCCATAAACGTCACATTCAAAAGAGCCGCCATGTCATGGTGTGGTGAGCACCATGAATGAATCGCTAATGGGAAGAAATAAACGTTTAAACAAACTTCCGGTCAACCATTTAAAACTATTTTTCAACAGCTCTCCGACACCCGATACTTTTCATAAATACACTTACAGCGCAGTTCCATCCCCTACTGATAGCACAGCACACACGGTGATACTGGGTATTCACGTATCGTCTTAGCATGACGTTCCAAACATTTATAACGTTCTACCTTCTATGGGTAGCGACCGTAGCTATTGTGGAGGTACGTTATGTATTATTTATAAGGTGGGATGGAAGAGAACTTCCGCTAAAATCAGTATTTTTGTCCAAAATAAATATAATGTTTCTTCAGTAAATACATTAATTAAAGTGGGGCTTACACTGTTATGTTTTACTGGCGCCATTCGTTACTAGAGTGTCAATATGAGAGTGTAAACCTCTATTTGCATGAAAATGTAAGAGTTTGCATGACGCATGTTCTACTTTAACGAGTATTATAGTGCTCAAATAACCTTACGCCAGTAGTTAACTGTCTCGCCGACTGGACGTGTACGCTAGTTGTACTTACACGTGTCGGTCCCAGCTCTCAGAGAACAGGTCCAGTGCATTGTTTAGAACAGTTGTATGCACATGTGGCGAGCTCAATTGTTCCGCAACTAAATCTTTGCACGGTATTCAAAAATGTGTGTAAACCTTTAATTCTACGACAGTTGGACTGGCGTGACTATTGGCGCCAGCTAAACACGACAGTGAATACAGGCCTTAAATGCCTGGATCTAGTAATATCAACAGTTTTTGTGTATTTGCTAGGAGCATCGTAGAATTAAATCAGGCGAGCATTTTTCTATTCATTCAAATTATTCCTAATCCAGGGACGAATTGGACAGTAAAAATATATATCGAGTATAAAAATTGAACCTACATTTTTTAACTTTGTTTGAACAAAGCTAAGGCTGAGAAAAATTTGTAAGACAGCGTTTGTGTCACTGAGGTTAAGGTGAAAGTGGATGCTAATGTTCTGTTCCGTCGAGAACCAAAAAATCTATCCTTGGTCAGCGGTGGAGGGACTGTAAAGTCTTGGGATGAAGTTTTGCTGGTGTTTAATGAGGGGGAGGCGGGGGGTAGTTGGTTAGCAGGTAGATAGATACTAGACAGTCCTCTTTGACTATTATGAATGAAAACTGTAAGTCAGGGACCGAACTAAATCGTCTGTTCATTTTTAAAGTCAGCCTTAACCTGATTTAAGCACTGAGCTCATTTAGTTTATTTTAACGATGAACGGTGGTCAGAGTTCAAATCCCTAATGGGTTAACAAAGGGTGTGTCTTTCTAAATGGTTTCCCTTTGTCCCTCGACAAAAATGTGGGTACATTACCTCTGTTTTAGATATGTCTCATCATTAACACACTAGTGTAATTAGTAAAAATATTAATATTAATTACACTAATTGTGATATATACAGATATGCCGAACTAAGAGTGGAGGGAAACGGAGGGCGGATGTTAAGTATTTATAGCATTATCTCTACACGATGTCGAATATGAGTATTTGTTAATTATTTAAATTAAAAAATGACATCTGGACATGTGAATTGAACTTGGGACCTACAAACTATGTTTTGGTAGTTGTATAAAACTAATTCGTTACGTCTGAACAAAGAGAAGAAAATACAGTAGAAAATATTTTTTGACGAGAAAGGACATAAAAAAGAGTGATTTAAAATGTAGGCCTATATGTGTGTTATGATTGTGGAGGGGGAATATTGATGTAGACATTCTGTGCTCAAAAGCACATATTGCTAGTGTCCATCTGGACATGTCTGTAACATGAACCTAGCTAATACAGTAGTGGCTCGCAAATTATGTTACATGATGCCATTGTAGTTTGTCGGTGGCATTTTTTAAAAACTTTTTTCAGAGCCACGTATTTTACTACCTGTTCAGGCTATCCGCCTTTGAACTAATTACTCTAATCTTAAATCTGGGACAAACACAAAATCCATCCCTCGGCCCCGTCAATTCATCACTGTGAAAGGGTGAACTCACATTCCAACAATGATCAATTTAGCGGCCGTGCCAGGGATTGAGCCAGGGACCCTTAGCTCCGTAGGTAGACGCACTACTGACAGAGCTAAGCATCGTAATTTTCTTGCATACTAATTATTTTTTTCTAAGCTATATCCCCAAAAAATTTATAGTTTTTTGTACAAAAGGGCTAATTTGTTTTTAAATACTGTAAATAAAACAGAGATATTTACTTAAAACTCGTAAAATATTTGAAACAAGATAATATACTTTGTTGCACACTCTACCAAAGAGCATAAACGAAATAATATACAATGTTACAGAAAATAGGAACATCACACCCAGGAGCGTTACAGCAATTTCCAAATTCAAATACCTGCATAATATATATGTGAATTTATATATATTATATAAGTGTTATATATATATTATATATAAGTGTTTTATATATATAAGTGTTATATATATGTGTGCTTATATTTCGGAAACTATAGGTTTTATAAAATATATTTCAAATAAAGATTTTTATATTTAATATGCATTCATTTTTGAAATGATTAGTTATTTCGTATCTAAAGAGGTGCGGAGATTTGATAAAAATTGGAAGTTTCCTTAAGTGTATATTATCCTTAAAGTTATTTTCATAAGGAAATGAGAAATTCCATTTGGTTTTAATATTGTTATTATTAGAATCACGTCTTACTACCCGTTTGGGTTATACACACTTACGCTAATGTGTAATGGAAGGGTGATTGTGAGATGAAATGGAGGACCTACAGTTTAACGTGGAATCCGAACCACGGTGGAGGCCTGGCATTCCACACATTCAAAAGTTGTGATTAATACACGACTTGTCAGAAGTGAATGAAGGGTTTGTTAATCAGATAAATCTGTTCCGGAACCGAGGATTGAACCCCGGACTCCAGCACAGAAGTCTGACACCTTACCACTAGACCAGCAGGTCACCAGTTTTAATATTAAACAATACATATGTACGAATTTTAATCGAGTTGAGTTTGATATAATCTTTTTTTTCTCTTTCCACTTTTAAGTAAAAATAACTACCATTAATTTTAAAGTTGGATGAATTATTTTTAAAAAATTCAGAAAAACCTTATGAAAACACTATATCCCAAATTTATCCCAATTGGTAGATTTGTTTCGTTTCTAGTCAGAGCTACAAACTGACATTATTTCAAAAACACAATTTTTTGGATTTAGAGGATCATGAAACGTCAACATCCATCAAAATATCGAGTTTTATTTTTTTGACAATTACTATTTTTTCTCAACCAGAGAGTTGCAAGAAGGTAATAAGTAACATTGTATATTAATGTATTTACCTACAAATTTAATCTAATGGCCAATATGACTAAACAGTAATCTATATTTATTTTACATATGCACTATTGTACAAACATATTAACGTAACTTAAATATAGGCTTTTATATCACACTGCTTTGACAAGACATATTGTGAATGTGGGGAATGCCAGTCCTCCACCGTGGTTCGGATTCTCACGTTAAACTGTAGGTCCTCCATTTCATCTCACAATCACCCTACCATTACGCATTAGCGTAAGTGTGTATAACCCGAACGGGTAGCAAGACGCGGTGCTAATAATAATAATAATATCACACTGTATTCTTTGTTCAAAGTCATTCTTAAAATAATTTATAAAATGTTTGCTTAATAGTAAGTTAATAAGTGGTTTACAGCGTCCTGGACTATTCATTTATTTAAAATATATTTTGTTAATTCTAAGTTAAATATAATCTTAACTTTACAATTGAAATCTGATATCATTAAACATATTTCGGAAAATAGAGTCATTAAGAGATGAAATAATTTTGCATTGACGGAGTTTTAATTATAAAGGCCTAAATTGTAATGTTATATCAATTCAAGAGATTAATATTTTGGAAAAGATAAATCCGTTCACAAGGGCATACTTCATTTTTTTCTCAATATAGTTGAAACATGATTATTTTAGTGTACATGGTAATCGAACACGGACCCTTGTGCTCAGCGCAACAAAGCTTCCCCAGTGAGCTACCTACTCAATATTTGTACAATGCTAAGCAGTACTTATCAATCATTTGAAATACGTATGGCAGATCATGGCTCCTTAATAGTTGTAGTATTATATTCAGTGGCGGCTCGTAGCTAAAATTAGTGGAGGTGCTGCTCCAGAAAATGTTTAGTCTTTGTTTTAAAATTGTGTAAAAGGAAAAAAACATGTATAAAAAGAAAATTTATTCAGGAACTTGATAAAGTCTTAACAAAAAAACAACATTTTTTACTTACTTTAATTTAAATTGTTACAGTTCAAACTTGATCTATTCATTTAAAAATGAAATCCATTCTTTTTGTTTTAATTTTGCAAAAAGTTCAGTAATTTTCTCCTTGATCTTTCGATGACAATTGAAGAAATTTTTCTCCAATGAAGGTACTGCAAGCGCATTTAGTCTTTCTGTTAAATAAAAGAACCGAAAAAAATGAATCAAATAGATTAGCTGGAAGCAGAATAATAACCTAATTTTACACTCTTCTAAACTTTATCACATTCAAGAATATAGTACACGGTTTTTAAGCACAACACACGCTGAGTTTAAAAAAACACTTCCTTCCACCATCACGCCAGAGCCGGCACTGCGAGAGCAATAGTGCTCTCTCAACCTGGCAGCCCCGCCTTCCTCCCTATCCCCTCCTATGTGCGCATGCGCACAACAGTCAAATACCACGTCGCTGACACTGTGAAGCGCACAGTTCCGTACAAAGATTTTTGTATCTTTTTCATAAACTGGAGGATAGTTACTGAAGTACTGACATTAAGCTTAAGGAATATATATGGTACTACAAAAATAAATAAAGAATTAAAGAAAAAAGGGCTCATTATATTAAATTTTATCGCTGATATCAAGTGGAAATAGATGGTGCTGCAGTTCTGCAGTGCTTATACACGATCCACCGCTGATTATATTATAGACAATAATTATTTACTACAAATTATATTCAAGGAACCATTTAAAATTATTAAAAATTGTTCAAACGGCACCATAAAGCTACACTGGATCAACGATCGAGTGTGTTTCGGATTGTTATTAAATGGCCGACGATTTTACACTTCTATTACCGATTAACCCTTAAAATATGAGAGATAAATGACCCTAGCACAGGATTAGCCCTATATAGCTCAATGGTAAGATATTGGCGTGCTAAGTTGGAGATTCAAGATTTGGTTACAGATTTCAAAAGAATTAAAAAAAAATTAATTAATTATTTAAGTTCAATAACATAATATAAGTTTGAAGTAATTTCACCAAATTATTGGTGGTTTGGGATTTCTGAATTTCTTCGTAAAAGCGTTTAATTGCATTTGAATGCCTATTACTTTTGCCTTTTACATATCTTCTTCCATCTTTAATCTTTTGTGGGGCCATTTTTTAAATAATAAAATTTGTTTTCCCCAATTAGCACATTTCACACATACCTAAAGACATTTACTGCAATTACACTCAGCCATACTGAAAAAAATCCAGTTTTTCAGTGGTAGCACTTGCTACACTGACTTGAAAACGGCGTAGAGCCAGGTAACAATCCCTAAAGAGAGATTCTGATAGTTCAGGGCGATGAGCTTTACAAACATGCCAAAACCACTGGTGACATATTTATGGTTTCAAGGACAGACAGCTGGTAACTTGGAGTGAGAAGGGATGAGTTGTCTGCTCTACTCTGACCGGGCCGTTCTGTTTCGGCTATTGCGGGCTCGTATCAGATATATTTTCAAAATCCGGGGGCAAAATATGAAGCACCTCAGCTCGTATTAGTTTTCATAAGTTTCAGGTTGAATATTAATGTAACTGAAGTACCATTATAA
Source organism: Timema shepardi (assembly GCA_902151425.1). Taxonomy (NCBI): domain Eukaryota; kingdom Metazoa; phylum Arthropoda; class Insecta; order Phasmatodea; family Timematidae; genus Timema; species Timema shepardi. The sequence continues at coordinate 132,121 of CABFVX010001714.1, read as the reverse complement.
AGTTAAAAGAAGTCGGCATTAATTGATTTCCTTTCCCCATTTATTACACACGTTTACGTATACAAAATAATTAAATTAATATTGAATTTAATTGGCAAATGTTTACGCAGTTAATTGAAAGTTAATTGAAATAATATTTTAATTAATGAGCCTCCTCAAGTATTTGTAATATTCCAAATATGAAATCTTTACATCATTTGATTTTACTAAAAATTGTTGCATTAGATGCCAAAATTTAACACTTTGAGTAAACACTGTGCTTAAAATATAAATTTAGTTTATATTTAATACATTGATCCAAGTTTGGTCTAAGAAGACCTATTCACATATATTCATTATATTATTAATTTTGAGTCTTACACCCTTAAGTTCTTGGAACGGTTGTGTTATAAATATAGTATGCATGATGTGAATACACATTTAATTGAGGACATACATTTGTAACCCCCCTCTAGTAAAAGGATAACAACATACAAAATATTGTATTATTTGAGAGCATCGATTATACAGAGTATAGATACAGGCTACGCCTTTCTTTCTCTGCCCTTTTAAAATCAACCTTTAGGGGAAATAAATGCAGAATATCATCAGGATATAAGAACACGACAAATTTATTTATAGGATAGAAAAATACAAGACTATCCTAGTAAAGTATAGCTCCTAAAATGTTTAACCTGTAAAATTATCAAAAAACCTATAAAATAAGATTATTTTGGCAACGGTAATTCTGGATAGACCATCTATACACATTATATTTTGTACAAACACACACACAAAATACAATACTATCAGGAAAAGTCTCCTGAAGAATAAAAAGAGCGTCTTTACTACAATTGAGAAACTGTGCAGGAGAGGACGCAGTCCCAATGAGTAAACAGTGCTCGTGTTTCTTGTTTTAAGAACAAGGTTAAACTTTGACACCCCACAAATATATTACTGGTTCAATCCTAATTATATATATTTTGGGCTTAACGTTTCTTGAATCAGTACTTGTGTTTGTTTTGGTTTGGTTTATAAGAAACTCATACGTATGTAATGTTCACAACTAAGACTGCCTACCACTGATTATAATTATTTGTATTTCTCAAAATTCAAACAAATCTTTATTTGGCCTCCTACTTAGCAGGATATTAAGGAAATGTATATAATTTTATTTAATAGGTACCGATATTACCTTTTTTATTGACGACTGCAGCTCAAATGGTTTCATTGAATGAATATATTAAACTTGATTTTAATAACTTTTATAACATGCAAAAAAAAACTATTTCTTATTTAAATTAGAGTGTATTTAATCGTTTAAAATATAATCAGCCCTTATAATATTAAAAATCCCTTAGTATTACTTTAATCACAACAACAATTGTTTTATAGGTTGGTAGTACCAAAAGAACGAAGGCCTAAACGATATTGATTATATTGAGGTTCAAATTAGTATTATCATGTAATTGATCAAATAAATTGAAGAAAACCATTGAAAGTATATAGTTCAAATTTCACACGACCTTTTAAAAAATAAAAACTTTTTTTTGCCACAACTGGTAACATTTTAATATTTTATCATTGTTGATAATATCTAATTTAAAAAAAAGTGTCAGCTGAAGATCACATGAAGTGACGTATGAATGCATATTGTAGATCAAGTAACATTTTTGGCTGTGAGATACAGGGTTCTAGTGAAAATTGAACTGTACTGTATTATGCTACTTACCATGACCAGTAGAATTGCAATGTATTGCCAACATACCCTCAAACGATCTATATTTAGTGTACCGGACGAGAAGTGAGGGTTAAAAAAACCGCTATTTTATTGATAGGACGAGGGTTAATAGCTATGTCATTATTATTATTATTATTATTTGCACCGCGTCTTACTACCCGTTCGGGTTATACGCACTTACGCTAATGTGTAATGGAAGGGTGATTGTGAGATGAGATGGAGGACCTACAGTTTAACGTGGAATCCGAACCACGGTGGAGGCCTGGCATTCCCCACATTCACAAGATGTCTTGTCAGAGGTGAAGGAAGGGTTTGGTAATCAGATAAATTTATGCCAGGACCGGGGATTGAACCCCCCGGCCGCCAGCACAGAAGTCTGACACCTTACCCCTAGACCGCCAGGTCACCTACAATAGTTATATCAATTTAACATTTAAAAGGCTTCGTCAAGAATGTATCCAATGGTTCTTGAATCCAAGTCTAACACAAAAGCGCAAATCTAACTTCCTGCTAGTATATTATTTAATATGCCTGTGTGGGAATGAGATTTTGATTTTGATAATTCCCGAAATAAAATTTCACGATTTCCCACGGAACGAAACGGGATATAGGGGTAAAATAAATAAAAATAATTCCCCACTTTCGTACTATATTTATTTTCCCTATTTATAATTTTAGTATAAATTTAGACTTCCCATTCATTCCAATAAATATAATGTTATGATAAAATTAGAAACTAAGGGCAATTTGATCCCGAATAGGGTCGGGAAAAGTGACAAAATCTTTGATTAAGTTATAATGCTAGTTAAGAGGTCTGAACAATAAATGTAAATTCTGTAATCTTGTAGAATTTGTTTAGAGAAAATAAATATGTATACAACTTGTTTATATTAATTTATTTTTAAAGCTGTAAGGATTCCAAATAAAAACAAAATAATTCTTTGTTTGAAAACTGTTGAGTAAGGTTTTGATGTAGACTCAAAATAAGGAACCTAGGCCTAATGCTAATACTATAATTGTGCATTTTAACCAAGCATTTTTGGTATAAATATAAATTCATTCCAAAAATAAATTTTAAGATTAACTAAAACAGTTCTTGAATAAAAAAAAAAGTTCATGGTGTGAATTTTAATAACTACTCACACAAAAAAAGACATGAAAATATTCAAACTAATCTAAATTTAAATAAAAATTAGTCACAGCCTTGTCAATAAAAATACCAAACACATTTCTCAACTGAGCCAGTGTGCCTCGCTACCTCTGACATTTTAGTTACTAAACCTCTCAAAAAACAAGATGTTGGACTTAAAAAATATTGGTTTGACCAACTAAATATATAATATACTAAATCAATCCATGTGTGCCACTTTAAATAATAACATTAACGCAATAGATGTATACAGATGCAAAATAAGTCGTTCAAGTGTATTTTGTGCATAACTTTGATATTTTAAAGCCACTTTTACCATTATTTTTCGCCAAACATATGTTTTTCTTCCTTTAATCTATTAGGGAATAGACAAGACGTGTATTAACCACAACTTGTGAATGTGTGGAATGCCAGGCCTCCACCGTGGTTCGGATTCCACGTTAAACTGTAGGTCCTCCATTTCATCTCACAATCACCCTACTACTACACATTAGCGTAAGTGCGTATAACCCGAACGGGTAGTAAGACGCGATGCTAATAATAATAATAATAATAATAATAATAATAATAATAATAATAGGGAATAAAAATTACCATCAAGTTGTAGAGTGAGGTTGTTATTTAATGCCACTCAGTCAAGATGTGAATTAAAAGCTGCTGTAATTTTCTGTACCCATCAGTCTACTTAAAGGAAAATAAGGTTAAAAATTTAACTTTAATAAATAAAATTGTAAATAAAAGTTAACTACAAATCAGATTGATTGACGGTCCTTAATTATAGCTTTTATATTATTTTTTCCCGAAAAATCCCTAGACATAATTTTCCCCGCACTAAATTCGGGAAAATCTTCTTTCCCAGATATTTTTTTCCCAAAGTTTGTGATCTATAACAGGCATATATACTATATATAATTGTATTATCACTTGATTGTGTTGATAGGGTGCCAAGAAGAAGAAGAAAAAGGATATTCCATTAACCAACGACGAGTTATGGAAGGAATATTTGCGAGCATATCATCTCTGCAAAAAGAAGCTTAACTTATCATACACCGTTGGTAAATATAGATAAGGGTATTTTATATTAATTATATTAATGTAATATGTGCGTCGCACCTTTTAGTATTGAATTATGGCTAGTTACTCTCTTAAATAACCAGCCAAATAGTATAAGATTGAGAAAGACTTTCTTCGGGAATTATGTGTGCTTGAGACATCTTTAGCGGAAACTTATACCTTAGGGATGAAACCAATATACTTTTATATATTCATATTCATTTGGTAAAAGTTTTTAATGATTCTTTAAATGTATTACTCCAAATATTTTCTTAAATAATATTAAACTCAAGAAAACAAACCACAAAGAAAAACAAATGTGCCTCTCATAGTAACCATCTCTAGACATACTGAGATATACAAGTGTGCCTATCTCATAGTAACCATCTCTAGACATACTGAGATATACAAGTGTGCCTCTCTCATAGTAACCATCTCTAGCCACACAGAGATAAATAAGTGTGCCTCTCTCATAGTAACATTTCTAACCATAGTGAGGTAAGCCAGTGTGCCTCTCTCATAGTAACCATTTCTAGCCATACTGAGATAAATAAGTGTGCCTCTCTCATAGTAACATTTCTAGCCATATTGAGATAAACAAGTGTGCCTATCTCATAGTAACCATCTCTAGCCATACTGAGATAAATAAGTGTGCCTCTCTCATAGTAACCATCTCTAGTCATACGGAGATAAACAAGTGTGCCTCTCTCATAGTAACCATCTCTAGCCATACTGAGATACACAAGTGTGCCTCTCTCATAGTAACCATCTCTAGCCATACTGAGATAAACAAGTGTGCCTCTCTCATAGTAACCATCTCTAGCCATACTGAGATAAACAAGTGTGCCTCTCTCATAGTAACCATCTCTAGCCATACTGAGATAAACAAGTGTGCCTCTCTCATAGTAACCATCTCTAGCCATACTGAGATAAACAAGTGTGCCTCTCTCATAGTAACCATCTCTAGCCATACTGAGATAAACAAGTGTGCCTCTCTCATAGTAACCATCTCTAGCCATACTGAGATAAACAAGTGTGCCTCTCTCATAGTAACCATCTCTAGCCATACTGAGATAAACAAGTGTGCCTCTCTCATAGTAACCATCTCTAGCCATACTGAGATAAACAAGTGTGCCTCTCTCATAGTAACCATCTCTAGCCATACTGAGATAAACAAGTGTGCCTCTCTCATAGTAACCATCTCTAGCCATACTGAGATAAACAAGTGTGCCTCTCTCATAGTAACCATCTCTAGCCATACTGAGATAAACAAGTGTGCCTCTCTCATAGTAACCATCTCTAGCCATACTGAGATAAACAAGTGTGCCTCTCTCATAGTAACCATCTCTAGCCATACTGAGATAAACAAGTGTGCCTCTCTCATAGTAACCATCTCTAGCCATACTGAGATAAACAAGTGTGCCTCTCTCATAGTAACCATCTCTAGCCATACTGAGATAAACAAGTGTGCCTCTCTCATAGTAACCATCTCTAGCCATACTGAGATAAACAAGTGTGCCTCTCTCATAGTAACCATCTCTAGCCATACTGAGATAAACAAGTGTGCCTCTCTCATAGTAACCATCTCTAGCCATACTGAGATAAACAAGTGTGCCTCTCTCATAGTAACCATCTCTAGCCATACTGAGATAAACAAGTGTGCCTCTCTCATAGTAACCATCTCTAGCCATACTGAGATACACAAGTGTGCCTCTCTCATAGTAACCATCTCTAGCCATACTGAGATACACAAGTGTGCCTCTCTCATAGTAACCATCTCTAGCCATACTGAGATACACAAGTGTGCCTCTCTCATAGTAACCATCTCTATCCATACTGTTATAAACAAGTGTGCCTCTCTCATAGTAACCATCTCTAGCCATACTGAGATAAATGTCATCAAAACTACAGTAACTGATACGTTTGAAAATTCACAATGGTAAAGAGATTCCTTGTCCCCTCTACCATTTAACTTTGCACGTAAAGATTCAGTTGGGTCCCTGAGAGAAAACAACGAGGGGCTGCCAATGAGATCCGGGATATTAAGAGACACTTAATGACACGTATTAGCCAAGATGACTGAATGAGATGTGTCAGCCAGCATATTAAGATACTTTGAATTAGACGTGCAAACCAGTATAATAAATGGATCTTAATGAGACGTGCAAACCAGTATAATAAATGGATCTTAATGAGACGTGCAAACCAGTATAATAAATGGATCTTAATGAGACGTGTGAGCCAGGTTAATAAATGGACCTTAATGAGACGTGTGAGCCAGGATAATAAATTGATCTTAACGAGACGTGCAAACCAGTATAATAAATGAATCTTAATGAGACGTGCAAACCAGTATAATAAATGGATCTTAATGAGACGTGTGAGCCAGGATAATAAATGGATCTTAATGAGACGTGCAAACCAGTATAATAAATGGATCTTAATGAGACGTGTGAGCCAGGATAATAAATGCATCAAAATGAGACGTGTGAGCCAAGATAATAAATGCATCAAAATGAGACGTGTGAGCCAGGATAATAAATGCATCAAAATGAGACGTCTAAATCAGGATATTAAATTATTATGAAGGATACGCGTGAGTCAAGACATTAAATGTATCTTAATAAGACAGCACGTCAGAATATTAATGAGAATGAATGAGACATGAGATTCAGGGATTTGTCAGGGGATGGTCCAATGTAGATTTGTGGATTTTGACGATTAATAACAGAGGCGAACATCCTACGATTGGAAGTCGACGCCGCCCCCCCCCTCCCCCCGTTCACTCTTCACCTGAGGCAGCCTGAAAGAACATCCGTGGACTGTGAGAGAGGCTTAAAATAAAATGTGAATTATTGTACTCATCTTAGTAGAGTGGATGTTTACCATACCTTGTTCAGGGTATTGACTGGCAAACCCAATGGGAAGACATAGGCATTAGAATAATTGACCTTAAATACCTTAAGAGTGTAGTGAGGTGGACTGGGTAGAACTGGCTCAAGATAGGTATAGAGTTTAATGAGGTGGACTGGATAGAACTAGCTCAAGATAGGTATACAGTTTAATTATGTGGACTGGATAGAACTAGCTCAAGATAAGGATAGAGTGTAATGAGGTGGACTGGATAGAACTAGCTCAAGATAAGGGATATATGGCGTACTTTCGTAAGTGCGGCAATGAATTTTCAAGTTCTTAATACCGTAAAGTAAGTAAGAATGTGTCTTTATATACTTGGATCATAGTTAATTGCATTATCCATGAAACTAGTCCTAACATTTTCATTTTATTTATTTTATTTATACTTGGTTAATGGTGTAAGAAGTAGGCTACTCTCTTCATAGGTTCATGCTAGTACAGTTCTATGTTCGTAAGACAGCTAGAAATGTCAGCACTTGATCTACTTTCACGTATTCATACGTCAAGTTGAGTTATCTGTAACTGTCACGCTCGGCTTACATTATCAATACCTATAAAACAACACTAATAATATAGTAAAAAAATGTAAAGCAAAAATTGTGTTTGCCTTTTTTTTTAAAAAACACTCTTCCTATAAAAATTGGATTATACTGGCTTATTTTTAGAAAGCAGGCATGTCAAACTTAAGGCCTACAGGTCCAAAGACGTTTTAAGACTTTTGTAGGCCCTGGGCACTTTTATTTCTAGAGGCCTGTATGTGTGTCTGATATTTTTACTCATTTTTATGCTAATTAATGAATCTTGACAATATTCGCAAATGTTAGTGCACTGTGAACGCCTGTGAATGCCTCTGAACCTCTGCTGACAAAAAAAAATAATCCTGGGCCCACCAATGGTTCGCGATATGTGTAACGCAAGTACGCATAACAACATAACCCTTAGTTAATATATTGTTTTTAAAATTGGCTTTTTTTCTTATTTTGGATTTTTGTTTTTTTGTTTATGGAAAAGGTTCGTAGGCCCTAAAATGTTCGTAAGCCCTAAGTACTGTGCCTAGTAGGACTAATTGATAAAGCGGCCCTGCGTGGGCCACACGCAACCCGAGCCATGACCCTTTGCGGCCCGCGGACCTTATTACGAATCAACATCAAATGTGACTTTATTTTCCTTTTTATAAAAGCCGTAGAAATACACCATCCGGGAATGTTGTACTTTTGTCACATTTCATTGGATCAAAATTCAAAACTTTTTAAAGAGGGTCCTCTTTTTTTTAATCAATAATGCTTGATAGTAATCACAAAATTTTCTGTGAAAAAATAGGCGGTAAAATTAATCCTATTGATTTATATCTTAATTTTCTACTTGTAATAAAAAAGCACTAAGTATAATTTTTAATTCAACTTAATTTTTTAATTTATTTTAATAAGTCTCTTAAGATCAAACGAGTTTGATAAGTCTCCTTTAAAGTATCTGTTTCAAACAGATTTTACTTTTAACGGCATAGTTTACATTTATTGTATTATTTACCTTGCAGAGGATATGAGCATGTTGTCATCAAAACCCACTAGATGTCCAATAAGTGATGCAGGACAGGCAAGTACATATTTATATTTATAAAGTGAGGCAAAATAATAGAATAATACATATATACCAACAAAATTAGCTTACACTCCAAAATAGATTATGTACTAGTCAAAAAGATTGACTAAATCTAATGATCCCCTTGAAGGACCTTACTTAAATATTAAATTATTCTACTAATAAAACTGTTAAACATATTAATCAAATATATATATTTATATATATATATATATATATAATTCTTAAAATTGAAAAATGACACCTGGACACGGGAATTGAACCCTGGACCTCCAATTCCCATGTTCAGGTGCCATTTTTTTTAATTTAAAGAATATTATACTTAGATGCAGCTATAACCGTAATCGACAAACATAATTACTTAGTTATTTAATTCATTTTAATTATATATACAAGATAATGGCGTGCGTTTTTAAATTGTAGGATATGACGTATAGAATAATAAAATGTGAATAGAATAAGTTTTACACTAATATCTGCATAAAGTGTTAATTTATAAAAGTTTAGCTTCGATTTGTTTTTGCTTATTTATTACTAAATGAGTAGATTACGCAATTACTTTTCATGTAAAACAATAAACCATAAAATATATATTATTTAAAAACCTTTATTCTATTCTATTACATATTTTGATGATCAGTCAATCTCTTTGTTTGTGGGAGGCATTGCCATGGTGCCGGGTTGTATTGATTTATTTTGATGCGTTTCTCTTGGAAATGTTTTACTGTCATTGTCAAGCATATATCACAATATATTGTTGGTTCTATACCTATTTTATCACGTTTACATAGTAAATAGATTATAATTAATATTTGAGACTATCAGCAAATGCCCGGGGTTTCTCGAGCAAAGGTTGCAACTTTGAACAATTTATCTGGATTTAAAATTGAGATTTCTTCTTATTGATAAATAATTTAAATGGAAAATTAATCATTAATATGAAGGAGTAAATCCACATTCCGCCAACGATACATCCTTATAGAGCAAGAGCCCACGACAGCCAGACCTTCGTTATTTTATAAAAGCAGAAAATTTCTCAGAGCATGTGCCCAACAGAGGTAAGAACGAGCAGCGAGTATGGACTTGGGATTGTGGTTACTTGGGCAGGTAACAGGTAGTAAAGGTGTATAAAATAGTACCTCAAATTCGTTAAAGCATATAGCTTAATTTTTTATATTCTCTTCGGAATAACATTATAAATCACGTGATCCATTGACGGACACTTAGTACGGTTGCAACCCCCTGCCAGACACCCCCAAACTTTAATAAATTATAATTATACTTTCGTTATAGTATAATAGCTGGGTTTTACATGTGTTACTTGGGGACCTATAAAAAAATGTTACCTCAATAGCCGGACAGTTTTAATGGTTTTTACATCTTGCCAGACACATTGAAAGTCTGCTGTAGGTGCGAGCGCGAGGTGACAACTGTTCAAGCGGGTGCGAGTGAGATAGGGAGTTTAGTCTATTGCAATAGTTTAAGAAATCCAATGAAAATAATAGTTTCATTACGTTCATAGCTATTTTATATAAAGTAAAAAATATTATTTTATTATTATAAAGTAAAAAAAAAAGTATTATTACATATAAAAAATATTTAATCATTTCTATGATTTTCATCTTTGTTGTCAATATTTTCATTATCTTAGTCACTACTACTCCAGTTCATGGCTTGATCGTCATCAATATCACCTTGTCCATCAGTTTCTTGAATCAGCGCAATTAGAGTACACCATAACTGGGCCTGAGAAAATTCGATGAAGTGACTTCGCAAAAGAGTTAAAAATTTAAATTTTAAACAAGCTCTGGCTCATTTTTTTAATTTCACATTGGGCTACTGATGAAGTCGTACCATTTATTGGCAACAAAATTATCCACATAAATTTCAGAAAATGTCATTCTTTCACTGTTAATGATTCCAACAAAGTTGTCTCAAGTGTTGATGAAGAGTTGTCATGCCCAGCACACGAGGAAGCAGATACTAAGATAGTAGGCCTATACCATGCATGTAACATCAACTATCAAGCAGAAATAGTAATCATAAGTGTTGATACTGATATTGCTTGGTCACATGCACCACTTTAAAAATGATTCGGTTGTTTGGATGCTTACGGGTACTGGAAATAGTTTAGGATATGTGGACCTAACCAAAATACACGCTGAGTTGGGACAATTAATTTGTAAGAGTTTACCTGGATTTCATGCGAACACAGGATCTGATTATAATCCTGCGTTTTTCAGAAAAGGGATATTAAAACCTTATAAATTATTTTTTTTAATATCCAGAGTACCAGGAAGCTTTCATGAACTTCGGTAACAGCGAATTAATTGAAAACACAGATAAACAAGAAAACGTATTTAATATTATTCAGAGGTTTATATGCAATGTATACAATGTCGGTCATGTAATTGGTGTTGATGCCGCTCGACTTCAAATGTTCATCGACTCGAATACAGTTTCTGATGTAAATGAAGCTTTTGACCGGAAGAAGTTGCGAAATTTTGACGCTAGCAATCTACCACCTTGCAAAATCGAGCTATTGCAGATTTCGGCGAGCTAGCTATATATGTACCATTTGGAACAATGCTCATCTGAAAAATCCAACCATATATCAACCAAACAATAATGGCTGGGTACTGGAAAATGACAAATACCACTTTAAATGGTTTGAAGGGGATCAGCTACCAAGTTATGTTAGTGATTCGCTCAAAACTCAATCAGGTATGTAATTATTATAAATAATTTATTAATTATTCATAATTGTATAAACTTGTTTAATTTTTTCAGAAACTGATTGAGAAGGTGATATTGATGACGATCAAGCCATGGACTGGAGTAGTAGTGACTAAGATAATGAAAATATTGACAACAAAGATGAAAATCATAGAAATGATTAAATATTATTTTACATGTAATAATACTTTTTTTTGTACTTTATAATAATAAAATAATATTTTCTACTTTATATAAGATAGCTATGAACGTAATAAAACTATTATTTTCATTGGATTTCTTAAACAATTGCAATAGACTAAACTCCCTATCTCACTCGCACCCGCTTGAACAGTTGTCACCTCGCGCTCGCACCTACAGCAGACTTTCAATGTGTCTGGCAAGATGTAAAAACCATTAAAACTGTCCGGCTATTGAGGTAACATTTTTTTATAGGTCCCCAAGTAACATATGTAAAACCCA
>CABFVX010001714.1:77525-118645 GCA_902151425.1 Timema shepardi | reverse complement strand
CACACACACACACATATATTTGTATATATTCAAATAAAATCATATCCAGTTGAAGAGAACTTTTAATAACAGCTTAATTTCAAATTGTGTGTTTGAAACAGTGTCCTGTCAGTAGGCGCTGTGTACTTAAATGAATATGACAAATTTCATCAGTTAAACTTCCAAACTAGTTGATCATTTCCAACACATTAAAAAACAGGTCAATTTGAGAAATTTCTGCTAATACTACTCTGCAACCTCGGGTTACAGTGCATCGTGTATAGTCAAATGCCCTTTATTGGTTGGCCCTAAGCCGGAAACATTAAATATTATAAAGATTGTATTGTGCAACCGGAATGAAGTTATCCAACTCACTTTCATCTTTCACTACAATCACAGAACGCTGCGCATTTTACTTTTCAAGTTAGAGTTTACAATTTTGAAAAACAACTGCCTAAAATAATCATTTACTTTGAAAAATATAACACCTCTAATGACATAACAATTTGTATATAATGGGAAGGATCTCCATGACTTCATTTCACTCAATGCCATTGAGATGCCATTATGTGTGTGTCGGGTCAATGGATAAGTTTGCGTGGTTTATATATTAATGGTTATGGTTATATTATTTGAACATACATAAACAATAATTAATTATATTCAGATGTTATAAGGTAACAAATTATCTTATTGGTAGAGCTGCAGGTAAACGAAATCAGCACTTTTCCTTAAAACTTTCCTTTTTCCATATAGCTGATCAAGTCAAGTGATCACATTTTCCCCGAAACATTTGACTACGATCTCAAAGTTGATGACTGTATTTTAAGTGAAATATTTGATTTTTTGTTGCAGTTGGTGTTCAGACGGATGAATGCCTCTTTGCAAAGCTAGTTTGTCCATGCCTTTTTGAAGTGAGTATACTCCTCTCGGAATACACTATGAATACATTAACCATTCACCATTTGAGTGGAGATAACTAATAGATAATAAAAGCTGCCAAATGTATACTCTCGTGTATCCATTCTCCAAATTATATGATCTACAAGACCATAATGTTGAGTTACTGTCATTTTTGGTAGTCAAAACTTTCACAACGAACAATTTGTTTTTAATTATTTTATTTTTTAAATGTTTTTACATTATTGAAACACCATATTATGAAAATTACTGTTCAGATTTTTTTTCTGAGCAGTATGTCTTTAAATTAAAAGTACTTTACTGTTGAGAGCTTTTAAAAGACTTGCCTTCTCTTCACAAGTCAAAATGGTGAATCATATGAAATGAAGGTGGCTGATGACGTCATACAAAACGAGTCCCATCTATTTATTTTGGTGGTCAGTTATAAGAAGATACAAGTATGAATATAATAATGTCTAATTTATTATTCAAATGTTCTATAAAATCTCTAGTTGCCACAACCACGAAACCAAAAACATGATAGTTTTATTAATATCTTTTTTGTTCTTTCAATAAGTTATGAAAATTCCGATTATAAAGTGATCCTTAGTGATGTATTATTAGAAGTGTTTCTTAACATTTTTTATTGATAACATAGTCTTACTATAGGGTGGCCCACGGAAAAGTAGCCCGCCTCCTCTATCCAGCAGGCGCCTCACTCTGGATTGGAGGAAGTGCACCCATATTGTGATATGAAGATTGATCAAGGGAACTACCCGCCTCGGTGGCGTAGTTGGCTAACGCGCTTGTCGTGTTGAGCTCGACTGCTGAGGACAGGGAGATCGAGGTTCGAATCTCGTCTAATTCAACCTTCCCAATTCCTAATCCATTAGAGTAATTAGTACTTAAAGTGTATAACCCGAACGGGTAGTAAGACACGGTGCTAAATAGTTTTATTATTATTATTATTATTATCAAGGGAACTGCTTGTCTAAGGCCTTATTGACTCATTATTCATGTCACAATATGGGTGGACCTCCTCCAATTATTCAGAGTGAGGTGCCTGCTGGATAGAGGAGGCGGGCTACTTTTCCGTAGGCCACCCTGTATTGACACACAGGCTAGCCTCGCTGTCAATCACCACCACTACAAACGTGGATCAACGTACAAACCGAAGATTGTAAAGTCCAAGCTATATATATTTACACTAACAATTTTGAAAAATAAATATTCAGTATTTTAAAAAATATCAATATTTATTAAGCGAATAACCCGAATAGGTAGTAAGATGCGATGCAAAAAAGATTGATTAAAAGTTAATACTCAAGTAAATAAAACAAAAAATGTATTTTGTGTTCATGTGTCTAATACAGCACTCAATTGTTTTCTAATCCACTTTGCTGATCACATGATCTAGGGCGCTACTCTTGCAATAAACCAGACTGCCTACGGCAAGTAGATTGAGGTTCGAATCTCGATCGGGTGTACTGGGGGTGAGTTTCCCTAAATGAATTTCCAGTCTCCCTTCACACAAATGCGAATACACTTCATATGAATATAACCTCCCTAGAAACATTAGCGCAGTATTAGTACATAAGTGTGTAGCCTGAACAGATAGTAAGATGCGGGGATTTAAAATAAAAAATGTATTTTTTGTTCAAACAAGGCTATAATAAGGCCCACAACTTATCAAAAAATCAAACATAGGCTATGTAATTTTTTTTAGTCGAAAGGATATTCCATATAAACTGGAATTTTGGATAATCGCGATTCGGATGATCATGTTTCTGTATAAAATAACTTATAAAACAAAAATAATATATTACAATAATTATTGGAAGATTGTTTATAATTATCATTAATATCTTTATTTAACCTAAACGTTATCTCATTTAATATTTTGAGTTTATTTGATAACAAAATGCCTATTAATTAATTACTATTGCAATACAAAATAAGCTTTCAAGACAATTCCTCCAAAGCCGAAGGATGAAATCATAGAGATTACGATAATCAGAATTATACCATCCTAGTGGATGCTATTGATTCCATACAAATGATTTAATATACATCAATATTTATTTCATATCAATGCGGATTATTAAAAGTTAAACCTAATTTTAAATAATGTCTCTAAATAAAATGCTCATACACACGCCCTATATTATTCAGGCTTTATTAATCTTAAGGATTCCGCCTTGAAGTGCCATAATTTACACTAAATTAATGTATTTGTTTTCAGTCTGCGATAATGGATTACTTGGGATAGTGTTGAATGAGTTATTAAAACTTCAAGACGTTTCTTTCGAGGACATATCACCAACAGTTATTAAATGTGTCTGAGTTTTTATCACTTGTATTAGACTATATTTGGTCAAATAAAAATATTTAGAGATAAATATTACTTTGTTGTATTTTTTGTAACCTCAGCAAACATATTTTGACAGTTTCTCCGTTTTCCGAGCATATATACTGTGGTGTTAGCCTACCTGGGATATAAACTAACGATGGGATGATCCGAGAAAGCACATAATAGATATAGGTTTAATGAAAAACGGATTTAATCAGATGTACGAAAATATCACTACATATGTGGTCTGGTGGCTAGAGGTCTCTGGTTCAATCCCTGGTTCTGCCAAGATGTATTTGTGACGCTGAGTTTGGAATGGGATCAAATTCAACCTCGCGAGAGCAAATGAGGAGCTAATTGAATAAAGAACGAGTGGCTCTTTTAAAGAAAAATTGAGATTAACGGCCACACGCCACAACATCCTCTATCCACAAATGGTGACACTATCATCGCTTAGAGCAGCAGCCGCTCGGTCAGTATTGCTCGCTTACGGGCTCACACCATAAAGTGCTTTTAACGCATAGGGAAATATCACATTAATTAATTTTAATCCCCTTCGGTGGCCGCATAGTCTAAGGCGCTACTCTCACAGTAGAACAAACTATGCAGAGATTGAGATTCGAATCTTGGTTGGGTGTATTGAGCGTGGTTTTTCCAAAATGATTTTCCACTCCCCTTCACGCAAATGCGGCTATACTTCCTATAAGTATAATCTTCCTAATCCCTAGAGTCATTAGCTTGATTAGTACTTAAATGTACAACCCAAATGGGTAGTAAGGCGCGTGCTTAAAAAAATGTTTGTAAACCCATTTATTTTCTGTAATGTACTGTACATATGTGTAAAATCAATCAAATATATAAAATAATAGATGTACTGGATGAAATTCTAATACATGAAGTTTATGGTATTTTAGTTTGAACTATATTATGTTCCCATAAAACAGTTGTGTAGTAAAATTAATATTCATATTAGGAACAAAGAGCAATGGCGCTAGATATTGAACTAGAACACTTAAATTGATGTAGCTTTTTGTGTTAATGTTTTTGTGCACCGCGTTTTACCACACGTTTGGGATGTTCGTATAAATTGTGAGGTAGAGGGGATGGAGCCAGGATTTAGAGGAAATGCACCTTCATTTGTCTTGAAAGGAGAGTAGGAAACAATTAAAGAAAAAACACCCTGTCGGTATTTGAATCCTGAACTCCCCATTACGTGTAGGAGAGTGAAAGAGGCATTTAAAACTCGTGGTCCGCGGGCCACATAAGCCCTACCCACGATTCTGTGCGGTCCATGGACCTTGTGATGAACCATCATGCAATGTGACACTATTCTTCTTTTTATAAGCTTAAAGAAAAATTTAACGTTTTGAAATGTAATTGTAGGTAAATTGGCATAATTTGAAGAATTCTGGCATGGGATAAATAATCACTTAAATTAACAAGCTTATGTATTATATTAATGTTAATCTATGTTATTTATTTAATGTTTAATGTATAATATTGTCTATTCACTTAAGACTATTTTCATTTTTAATGTTTAACTTTATTAACCTTACAATTTTATTGTTATAGCTCTTTACACTATTTTACAGTTACATTGGTTTTCCTCAGACCCAAAGATGGTGTGACATTAATAATAACACCGAAACAGGTCAGTAGACTAAGCTACTAGAAAATAAGGAGGAGGGAATAAAAATAAGGAAGATATAATATGCCATTTATTACTCCTTACCAAATTTAATATGAACATCATTATAAGCTACAATTGCTCAATATTTTCCTCCACATGTAAAATAATGCTGTGCCCAAATGTCTGGTTGCTTAGCAACAAGTCAAACAACCAGCATGGAGTCCAAGTACACATTTGTGAATGTGAAAAATTCTATATATGAGGGATTAAATAACAAGAAAACACAAGAACTTCTCCTGAAATGGTAATCTTATTAATTTTAATAACATTTCATACATTAAACAGCATATGGATCCAACTGTATTTAAAAGAGCCGTTTTTAGGTATAAATAATCCTCTCATGTTTGAAGCATTTATTAAGTAACTCAGAATCCAATCAAATTGTATCTTAACTTGTAATTAATATAACCAAATA
The DNA here is from genome assembly GCA_902151425.1 of Timema shepardi. Taxonomy (NCBI): domain Eukaryota; kingdom Metazoa; phylum Arthropoda; class Insecta; order Phasmatodea; family Timematidae; genus Timema; species Timema shepardi. The sequence goes on along the minus strand of CABFVX010001714.1, from coordinate 113,311 downwards.
TATTACAAATATCTTTTGACTATAGTTAATATATATTATATTACATATTTATGTTTTTTCATGTCAATCTAATTAAATTTGTCCAACTTAAATTCACTTAAAATATAATGTTATTGTTTCTTAATATTCTTAGTCCTTACTAAGAAATTTAGATGTTTTTCAAAAATCAGAATAAATTAGCCTTGATTAAAAATATTGTGGTACATTAAATTTGATCAGCAAACTATCAAATATTTTAATTTTGTTTCTGGTAATTTAAGTACTGTAATTAGATTAATTTTTGAACAGTTTTACTAAATCCATGAACTTCTTAAAACCCTCAGGAACTATCATAATACAATACCAAAGTAATTATTCACTTAAATAATACTTTAATTGCAATTATTTTGAGACTTCTGTAAAGTTAACTGGTAGTAAATTTGAATGGGAATCACAATTTGACAACATAATGTGTTAAAATATAACTGTATCATGATTTACATCTGTTCTTTTATTAAGGTTTAAATTGTATCAGAAAAAAAAAACAAATTTTGGCTTGCATTATGCTGTTATAGATGGCTATTTCAAGACTGTAAAAATCTATGGTAGAATGCATACCTACTTTATTGACATGTTAATTTTTTATTATCAAAATGCTTTAAAGAAATTATTTAGCAAGTGTGCTATTGCTATAAATATTGGTCTAATATTAGTATAGGTAATGATATGATGTCTTTTTTAAAAAAAACTAGAGATTGGTGCCGAGGTAACGCTCAAAATTTAAACCATTTAAAATATGTATTTTAGTTTTATTATAGGTCTGTAAATATTGTAACCAGTCCTGGATAACATAGCAAAAGTAGAATAGCCTATGCTATGGGTCTCGTATTTTAGAGAGAATAGAAAATAAATAATTAAGTAAAATGAAGATTTGAAAAAATAAAAAATGTTTGTAAGCTGTCTGGTGAAAATATAAAATGCTTTTTTTTTCACTACTTTATTCATAACATGCAAATACTTATTATTTTCGTCAAAATTATGCCAGGCTAGTACCGCCTCTGAATAACGTACTGACATTTAACTGGCTGAATAGCAAATGAAAATATTTAATCACTTCACTGTTCATGTAAATTACTTATATTTTGATATTTATGTGCATTTTTTGAATTTAGGGCCTCTTTATAATAGTATGCTACAGGGTCTGCACTAGCTTAATCCAGCACTGGTTGTAAGCTGATTTAATTTACATATCATGAAGAAAGTTTTATTACATATTGTTGGAGTCACCCCAAGTTCAAAATTCTTAAGTTTACTTTATAAATTATAAATCATGTTTGATTTCTGTTTTAAAGCAATATTAAAATGGCTATGATTCTATGAAGCAGCCTTTATTGTAAAGTGTATTTCAGGTCTCTGAAAGGCCACATAAAGATTCAGACCTACTGCTTCAACGAGCCATTCCAACCTTATCAGAAGAACGATTTTGCTCAAGCATTCTTTAAAGACGATGTTGTTATTAAAACACTGGAATGTTTAACAGAGCAGGGGTGCACAGTTGGTAAGAACATTTTCCCCTGATTTACGATGTCTTATTACAAAGGATTGCCAAGCAACAAAATAATATTTATACTTTGCAATTAGATCTGTCATGAAAAATAGCAAGCAGAACTTTAAATTTTCACTCTTAGCTATGCAAGGCTATATAAAGCTATTTTTTGGGTGGGGTGTCACCAGAAAGTTGACTTGATATGTCAATATTGTTCATATATATATTATATTAAACATCAAACACAACTTTGGTTAAACATAATAGTGTCTCGGCATGGGTGTAGGGGGGGTTATGGGGTTCAAACCCACCAACCTTCACCTCACAGAAATTCTCTATGAAGCTTAAGATGATTATTTTTCAAAGAATTTTAGTGTATTGGTTGGGTGACAAAATACTGTATACATACTAAGTCCCTTGCTTGTAAGAGGTTTTATGTCTAATTTCTATAAAATGACCCAACTATTACCCCTCGAGTTAACCTCTAAAGAACAGCGTCTTAGTGATCACAGTAATATTGTCTAATACTTTCAGGTGTGAGGGCAGAAAGTGTGGAAGTGCAACAAGTTCCTTGTTCTGTGGTGTCCATGAGTTTTTTCAACCCTCTCACAAAACCGGATAGTGGCATAGTCACATCCAATGACTCTCTTGTTAAATGTCCTTACGATGAGATCAGTGGGTTCACCATTACAGATGAGCTAAGGAAGGTACAAAAGTGCATCTCATCCACAAATTTGTAATAACTCTTTGAATATTAAAACTAATCAGTTATAATGTGTCCTTGAAGGTTTTATTTTTTATGAACTCACATTTTAAGTTGGTTTGTGCAGATGCTTCTAGATGAAGATAGTTCCAACTACAAATTGATGCCAAAGTCTGATCGCAACGAGTTTATCTTCTGTCTGTTTCAAGCCATTTGCCTCGGTGGACAGTGGTGTCAATACGAAGACACTATTAAGCCCTACCTTGATACCACTAAATGTATTTACAAAGATCTGGTCAGGTATGCCAATAGAAATAGACATCAAACACCGACGTTGAAGGACCCATGTTCAATGTTTTGCACTGATATCTGAGATTCCCGTATATGTAGCCTATATGTTTATTTAAGGATATAATTTGTTTGAATTGATATTCAAGTTTCATTTAAGTTTATTCACTGGATTTGAAAAAAAAAAGTATTTACTATAAAATAGCAATGGTTTACAGACTATGTTCTATTATCATCTATGTTCCATTAGAATACTTGTTCCTTTTTGTTAAAAACGTTTTTTAATATAATTTTTAAGAGCAGCTACCAGTACTTTGTTCAAAAATCTCTCACCTTCATTCTTTGAAATACAACTATTATGTTCATTATTCTTAAACTAAAACTAATGTGTTTTTTTCAGTGTACAGAAAGATCCGGCCACGAAAGCTATTTTTGTGAGTTCGGTGGTGCTGCAAGTGGTAGCCAGAGGAAGCTCTGGTGTTCCCTATTATCCCAGCGATCCAGAACACATCCAGAACTTTGCTTACCTGATCATAGATCCACTCAGACGACAAGTAAAAACGTTCACTCACCAGTACCGTGGAGGGTTTTGCTTCTGAGCGCATCAGCGACGGGACCTCACATCAATACATGTACAATATTATTAAAAAGTTAAGACCTTGAACATTTTTAACATGTAACTTTAAGTTTCTGGACATGAAAAAAAGTGTGCTTAAGGTAAGCGTCCACTAGCCGAATCGAACCGACCACACACATCGAATTTTTGTATTCTTTACATTATTTGAAATTAAGCTGCATTCACCTATTCTCATCGGACGTATCTGACATCGGCAATGCTGATAATTCTGGTAGACAGATTAACATTCGATCCATGTAGTGGATGCAGATGACGTCCTCTAGAATCCTGAGTCATACAAGCACTCCCCACAGTTCACACCATTCACATTGGAATTTCCAGCTTTATTCTCGCTATTTAGTTTAGATATGGGCAGGGTAACTAATAAATTAAGCCCTTTTTTTTCATTCCTTTATTTTGAGACTGCTGTAAAGTTAACTGGTAGTAAATTTGAATGGAAATCACAATTTGACAACATAATGTGTTAAATAACTGTATCATGATTTACATTTTTTTAAAACAGACATACTTGTTTAAAATAATTTTTTAAGTCTTGAACGCATGCAAAAGCCAAGAACAATTTTGATAACTCTTAAGTCAATGAACTACACAATTTTATCATTACCTAAAAATCTCAGAATGAAGAGTACCATACTTAAAAATACAGCCCTTATGTTCAAGACTTTTATTAAAAACATCAAACATTATGAGTACATCTAAATAATTATTTCACACAAATAATTTACCATAGTTTAACATTAATATATGATATACAGTATATGTTTTTAATAAGATATCACATCTGTTGGTTGAATATTGTAAAAGTTAAAAATAATTTAATGCAAAATCTACTGATATACAAATGGTAAGAATATGTATAAAATCCAATTGTATAGAGATTGGAAGTAAAGTTATATAGCATGGATGAATGGAAAGACGAAACAGCTGTGAATATTTCTTTATAAAAAACAAGCTGTTTGTTGTTTATCAATAATAATAATAATAATATTATAGTTCAAGGCCATTAAAATTATTAAGTTCCATTTCATAAGTAAGTTCATAAATTATAAATTTGTCTATCTACCATGTTAGTAATATTAGCTTTGTTAGAAAGGTAATAGTATATAATATTAAGAATATAGGGCCAATTGTTCACTGAGCCAAAATGGCACAAGTTATTTATTTATATTAATATTGAGATAAGGGTAAGAAAAATCCACCGAGCATTACAGTGAAAACAATAATTACAACATAACCAAATCTTTTTACACATGAACAAGAACATTTATTAAGCTGCTTATTTTAATATGGAAAATTAACCAGTTAGATATTTCTCATACATTTGAAAACTATATATAGCTTTGAGAAAATAAATGTTACTAAGTTGATTTGATAAGTTTATTGATGGTGTTTTATTTTAGGCACTTAAGAGTGAGAGTCCCCAGTTTGAAACTTATCTTTGCAAATATTTAATATGAAGCTGGTGAATATATTTATTATTTATGTAGGCATATGGATTGGTTTTATTAGCTAATTAGTTATTAAAAATTCACTAGGGTTGGCTTAAGCTAGTTTTTATTCAGCTGTTGATATTATTTTCTGAGTTTTGAAAGTTCCCAATAAATATACTAACTAAAAAGTAATATTTTTAGACACAACACGGCCCATAATATTGGAGGGAAAATTTTGACCCCTGAACAATGCAGTAAAGTTGTTATTTTACCCTTAATTTTATTTTACAATAATTTATGATCTTTCCTCATAGACTCATGTAAACAGCAGCTAGTACCAACATTTTCGAGTTACATTATCAAAAAGTTAAACTCTTGTAACACAACATTTCATTTTATGATAAATGTGAAACAAGTGAATTAGTTTACATGCAAACATGTTCATGATGGTATATAACCTTAAGACTTAAATACTAGTTTAAAGATAATTAAATAAAGATTCTTAAGAAGTTTAAAAGTTAACGTATTGGTCCAAATATAGAATGGCCTCACACATAATACAACCTCTACATGAAAACAAAGTCTCGAATATACCATAAGGCAAAAACTTAACAAATTTGACAGTTTGATTGGACCCTGTGAATGTGTCTTAATGCGCAGACACTTCTAAAATTTTTTTCCACAAAGTTGAATATTAGCCTTGAAAACACCAACTTGAATGTAGATTTTCTCATACCCTTGTCAACTTGAGACGCAGAGTAAGTCGCCTTTTCAACACGATCACTAACTTGCGAATTTGCCATGGGTGTTTTAGCTATCGCACAGCTTCTTCCTTAACTAACACTAACCTACTGAATTACCACTACAGGTACAATGAAGGGTGGAAATCCTCCTCCCTCTCTCTCTTTGTTTTGACCTTTAGTTTATTATTAAATGTGCGCATGTACATTTATTCCTATTTGCCAATCAGTAAAGTTATGGTATGCTACATAATAGACCGCTGTAGGAATCTGTTGGGGGGTTTTTTTTAGTGAAAAATGTTAGACTGCTTCTTTAAAAAGAGTATATACAGTGTTCGGAAGAAGATTTTTAGTAGAAAAACATTGCACTATACTCGGACTGAGCATATTCTGAAACAAATTTCATGCAGAATGTTTTCATTTTTGTGTTTATATCTGGGGTGTCATTACCAGAAAGGACAGGAGGAATACCCACCCACACAATCAGTCTACTCAAATGGAATGCTCTTAAAACCGTAAAAGAAACAGTGAATTGTTTTATTATCATTCAAAAGAATTGAAATACATGTTTGAAGAGATGTATAAATGAGTAAGCTTAAAGTTTGTTTTAAAACTTAAAGAATTAATTTAATTATCATCATATTAATTCAATTGGTACAAAGAGTTATTTTCTAATTTAAAGCCAAAATGGGGTTGTTCTGTAACCTTCCTACCCTTCCTCCTCGCTAATTAGCTAATTAAAAGGTAGCGAGGCATGTTGTTTACGTTATAAAGCACACCTCTGAAAACAAGGTTGTAGAGTAAACCTCACCTGTTATAGAACCGAGGATAGCTTATAAGTTAGCTTAGCTGTTTAGTTTTGCTTAGAAAAAATGTATTATTAAACCCTCTTTCAATTCATCCATATTTGTTAAGTACCAACTAGTTTCTAAATCAAGAGTTAGCCTCAGGAAGGCAAGTTTTATATGAGTACAACTTGAAAAATTATTTCCCTACTTGAAGAAGTCATTATCAAAAGTTACTTTAAATTTCACAAGTGTTGAATGTATACAAAGTTTTCAGTCACATTAATTCAAATCATAAAACAATGGGATGGATTATTAACTTGGGCAGATGAAAAAGAGAAAAAATCACAACCAGAAACGACGGCAGCTGATCTACACAAGAGCTCAATATTTGTAGAGTAAAGAAAATTAAAGACAATATGTAAAGTTTATGAAATAGTTTTGCATTGTTTATAAACTAGTTACATATTAATATAACACTGAGGAATTGCAGAAAATGAAGCTTCTGATAAATAGGTTATGCATCACAACACAATGTTATTACTAATATTTGTTTATTTGGTAAGGAGTAATAATAAATGATAGTAAGGTTATATAGTCTTTTTTTATTCCCTTCTCCTTATTTTATATACTTTTCTTCTATGACAACATTTTTTGGCGATTTTCCACCATATTCAAGTCTTATTTGTATTTAAGTTGATTGATTTTACTTCATACTATTGGAAAGTTTGTGAAATTGTACGATTTTACATGGAATAATTTTTAGTGAGAGATTATAGAAGTGTATGTAAATATGTGTTAGTGTTTTTATTTTTATTTGTGATCTACCATTTTCTTAATATTATATTATTTTAGCTCAATATTTCATACATTCAAAAATACTGGAACTTCTGGTAATTATTAAGATAATATTCCTTTGTCTATACAATATTTCAAAGTATTTAAATGGATTATAAAAACAAATGAGTAGATGCCAAGACGAAAGGATGTAAGCCTGTGTGAGGAAGTAAATAATGGGAAGGAGATAAGTTTGTTTCTATTAAGGTTCCCTTTCAAGTTGGCTTCCTGCTGTATCACACACATTATAATATTTTACAGTGTTTTAACACTTTTTACATACATGAGGTGTAACTTAAGTTGGTTTGAGAAAGATATTTTAATTGATTACCTGTGAAAATATATATTTTTTTTAGTTTATACACAAATTCAATGAATGAAATGCAGGTTAGCAAATAAAGTTCTATCTTTGAAATGGAATGATATTAGACCGTTTACTAAAACTGTCCAAACTGCCAAAATAAGTGTAAGACAGCTTTCTCTTTAAATGAAACACTAAGAAAAGTTTGTTTATAATTATTTTTTTTAGATAACGAAGTTCTTCTCTGAAAAACGTTTTAGTCACTTATATTTTTCTAACATTAAGTAAATTGTTCATTATAAACTCATAATTTGTGTGACAAAATTAATGTTTTCATTTACTGCAGAAAAAAGTTATTGCTAAATCTTAAAGTCTAAAGTTGTGTCAAATCTACAATTTCACAGACAGAATTTGGGGAAAAATTATGAACATAAGAGTAAATATAAATATACTATAGTAATAGAAAATACAAATAGTAACGAAATGTTAACATTCTTTCCATCCATTCTTTATAAGATTCATAAATTCAATTAAGTGTTAAATTAGTGGTGTGGGGCCTGGTCGTTAAGTTCAATCAACAATTTTAATTGATTTTGAACCTCGTATAGGCAGTCTTGGAGCTCTAACACAAATTTTACAGAAAACAATTGAGAAAAAAATAACTTTTTTTAAAAAGAATTTGAGTCTCGAACCTGTAATGTTTTCAAATCCTTAAGTATTTGAAGTATTCAAGGAACCATCCCTATCTTAAGCCTTAAGATAACAGATCAATTTTCTAATTATTTCAAACAAGATTACTCTATGTGGCATTTAAACAGCTCCTTGTTGCGCAATCATTTCTATTATTTTACAACAAAATATAATAAAGTGAATCATGTTTTTCTGTTCTGTACAATTAGTGAAACGTTGCGCTAAAAATAACATTCCAAGGTGACTGACAGCGTGAGGGATGTAGGTTAAGACGGGAATGTTTAAATGGAAGGAGGTGTAAGTTTGGTACAATTTTATATTCAGATTAATTAGGGAACAAGAAGCTTACTTTAAAATAAGAGTAGTTTTTAAATATACTCGGGCTGTAAAATTGATGCTAAAAATATGTAATCAAAAAGTGATAGGTGCATTCTTTTCTGCTTGAATTACCGCCAGGCAAAAACGACTAACTCACGTGTTGAGAGGTTATTTACCAATTCTTTATTAATTCATATGCTTCTTTCCTGGTAATATGACTACACCATTAAGGAACAAGATACATCATTTTAAAATCAAATATATGTAATATACCTGAGTTGTTAAAATTTAATGTAGAACTTGGGAAAGAGGGTATGTGTACAACATACTCATTTAAAAATGTGTATATCGTCTAGCTGTTCTCATATCGAAAAACGAGACTTGAGGATGGAAAAGCCTCCATAAGACATGTTTATAATACTAAATGTACATTTATTAGTAATAACAAGTATAGAATCTGCTTATTAATATATATATAAAATATTCACAATGAATTTGATCCATCAATTTATTGTAGGGCTGTGCAGATCGTTATTAAACCATATTTAATCAAAGGTTGAAATAACGTGTGTGTATTAACTAGTAACTGTTGCTTCATTACAGGAGTGTTACATCATTTCCTGTCATTTCTTGTCATTATATATGTATTATTTAAGCTGACTAAGGTTGTAGACAACTATCAGGGTATAAAGTAGAGAAAAGCTTTGCATGTGTTTATGTCACAGAATGTACAAATATTAGTTATGAGTAGTGATAAATAACAAATTTAATAAAATAATAATTATATTCCAGGTTTTTTGTTACATTAAAATAGTCTAAATGTATTCAAAATTGTATTTCTTGCAATTTGATATTGTAAGTTGGCATGTACTATAATGTTGGGAAATGGCTTTGTTCTATAAATATATGGTTTTCAAGGTTGTAAAAAATATACTAACATTAGAGGTCCCTAATTCTGATGGATTTATTCATTTACTAGCACCTACTTGTGTCCATATTAATTCATATCATCTTTTCAGTACATTTTAAATTAAAGTAATTACCATATTGACCTAAAAATAATGCAATGTTTTTTTCCTAAGAATCTCCTTCCAAAAACTGTGCTCGTATATTCAATTAAATATTTTCGAACCCAAAACTATGACCAAGTATTTTTATTAAAGATGGGTCAAATCCACTATTTCTCACATCCGAATCTACATTTTATTTTCGAATCTTGAATCTGAATCCTAGCAAATTGTTAGATATTTTAATGATTTACAAATAGACCTATATTACACAATATAGGCCTAAACTGTAAATTAAGATTTATTACAATCATGCTTTCAATTTTAATCAACCACAACAACCCCTCGCAAAATTCTGGTTAAAATCCAGCCCAATTAAACAATCTAGACTCATATTATTGTTTAAAAATCAAAGCAATCAAAATTTGAGTGTCTCTTAGCTATTTTTAAAAAGGTTGCGAGAATGAATTAGGTTTCTAAAAAAACATGTGAGATAAACAAACAGATTAGGCCTAGTTACCTTTTGATCAACTTTAATAATCAATAAAGTATTATTATTTATTTTAATAAGAAAGCAAAAATCAAAGAACAAACAGATTTAAAAAAAACTGAAACAACATGCTTAGCAATTAAACATATATTGGAGAAATAATTAACTCAATTGTATGTTTTATTATTGTTTTCTTTTATATCCATTATCTCTCTTCACATTGAAAACAAGAAATATAATTGATTCTTGCAGTAAATTCATTCCTGAGAATACATTCTATTTAAAACTCACATATTTTCGACTCTTGCAATATGTTCATTCCCATTTTATTAGGCAGAACAAAGTTTGAATATGTTTATAGTTACTTCAATAACATATTTAAAAATAATAATAAACCTATATTCAATAAAATATTTAAAAATAATAATAAACTCATATTCAATAACATATTTAAAAACAATAATAAACTCATATTCAATAACATATTTAAAAATAATAATAAACTCATATTCAATAAAATATTTAAAAATAATAATAAACTCATATTCAATAAGATATTTAAAAATAATAATAAGCTCTATGTTAAAATCAATTTAAAAACAAATTATGAATTAGCAAGTCGTTATTTGATTCTTAAACCTCGATAGCGCTTACTAAGTGATCAGATTATCTGAATCGATTTCAAACAAACAATCGATATACAATATGTAGGCAGGTAGGCAGAAATGAACAGTTTTATCGGTACCTAACTGACGGTATTTATTTTTCATGAAACCAAACAAAATCGTATGAACTAAATTGGGTTCTTTGCATAGTTGTGGATAATTAAAACCATTTGGGTTGTAAGAATTAACAGTATGTCACATCCTTTTAACTCCCCCCTCATTTTTCTATTAATCTTTTTTATGAGTAATAATAAGTTTTAAAATTTAAAGAAACATTTAAAAAAAATTTGTATATACAATGTTTACTAAGAATTATAAAATATATTATACAGCTACAAACAAAAAACTACAGTTTGAATAACATTATTATTTACTGATTATTATATTTAATATTTTGAGTAAAACAACATTTCCCCAGCTTTTTATTGTAATTTACCAAATTCCCGACTTATTCCAGTTTTTTCTCGATTACTTCAAATTCTCGGCTAGCTCCAATTTTCCCTGATTTTCCAAGATAGTAGACACCCTGAGTATTACACTGAATCCTCGAATCTCGAATATTTGTCAAGATTCGGTGGATTCAAAGATTCGAATGGCCCATCTCTAATTTGTATCATAGTAACTGTGCATGTCTCATCCATGACAGTTTTTTCCCCTGGTGGTCCAGTATTTTGTTGCTCACCAGAATAGCGGTCCTGAAATACCTTTGAAATAATATTAATAACCAAGTGAAACATTATAAATGTTGACCACAAAAAAATACATTTGCATTTTAAGTATCTTCCCACTATTCCACTATACTTTCCTTGTCATATTATAAAGTGCTGTCATATTAATTCAAGATACTATTAATTATCTAGTAATGGCTATGTGTTAGCTAAAGATAAGTGAAAACTATAAAACTTGATGACCCGGCACAGCCCAAAATAAATCTATGGTAATTATTTTCATGTTGAAAACAACATAATTTTATTTAAACAATAATTAATGTACACAATATCACATGGAAAAATTACACAATATTACAAATATATAATACACCTTTGAAAACGTGAAACAAAACATGGGGCAGGAATTCAATTCCTGCTCAATCCTACACTAGTATGCGATGACAGAGCCACTCACAAGCAATCTTTATTCCAATAAGGTTATACTAGGTGCTTTTGAATTGGTCTTATGACTACTGGGTAGATATTGCTATCAGGAGGTTAAAGTTAGCAACCAGATAAAGGTTATCAATCACTTTAATATCTTACAAGTATTATGAACTGAATTTATCTGCTGGATAGCGATCTGTAGGATAAATATATTTTTATGCAGAGAACGCAAGGTTGGTCCTGTTTTTTCTGGTGCATGAATGCATATAAGCCCTGCTGCTACCGCTACAGCTGGCTAGTGGCTACAATGCTCAACATTTGTTAAATAATGGCTGCTCAACGAGTGCAAGGAAACAGATGGCGTTACATGGGTGCAGAAGCTAGGTTAACTTGCAAGTACTAATTTCGGTGTCTGCCAAAATATGGTCAATAGTTTGATACGTTTACAAAATTGCATTTATTGTACTCATTTAAATAATTTGTTCTTATATAACTATAATTCTACAAATAGCTTGTCAGTTTTTATAAGTGTGAATTAAGTGTTCTAACTTATATATTAATTACTACTATTTCCTGAGGAAGGTGCTTTAATAGCATCGAAATGTTGAAGTGTGTGTAAATTTGTGTTAGTGTCTTTTCTTTTATTTGTGTTCTACTTTTTTCCCAATACTTTATCGTTTTATTCATTTCTTAATGTTTTTGCTCAATGCACTTTTTTCATACATATAACTTATATATAGTTAGAGCCTGGGCCTGTGCTTACTAAACACGTGAACCAAAGTTTTAACCTAAAAACAGATTCTGATGGTTGAAACCTCACGAAAAAAAAATGCGTCACTATGACAAAGCCAATTTTAACTTTTAGATAAAAGTTATCAGGCACTTATGCCTCCCAATAAAAATATGATGGATAAATACATCTAATCTGGCAGATAAATTATATCTGGTGGTCATAAGATACACTTTTAACTTATCAACCAGATAGAAATATTTATCCGCAAGATTAATATTTATCCAGAAGTCATAAGACCGGTCCTAAGAAAGTTGGTTTGTAGGTGTTTATAAAAGACCTGCTATGGAGAAGAGAAGTGTAAGAAATTGTTGTAATTTGTACCTTTTATCACATTTGTATCAGAAACATGGACAGCGAATGTAAGAGAAACAAGGAAAGTAGAGGCCATGGGAATTAGGTTTGTGAGGAGCATGTTAGCTGTCACGAGGAGAAACAAGATTAGTAATGAAGTTATCCTGGGAAAGAGTGAATGTACAGGGAGTACATGAGATAATAGAGGAAGCCAGACTGAAATGGTATAGGAATGTAATGATGGAAGAAAGGAGGATGCCAAAGAAAAGTGGGAAATGAAGTATGTAGGAAAAATACCGCAAGGGAAACGAAGAAAGAAATGAGAGGAGTAGATAACAAAGTTTTCAAGTGAGAGGAGAAGAATGGAAGAAATTAGAGGAGGAAGAATGGTGGAAGGACAGAGGAAGATGAGGCATTTTACTAAAAATGACCCAATCACAGGCTGTAAACAGTTGATGATGATGATTATTATGAGTCAGAATAAATTATCAACTAAGTAAGATTTAAGCTTGTATATCTGAGATTATCATTTTCGATTCAAATTCAAATATTAACTTGCTAGCTAAACTCAAATAAAATAAAATCTAAATAAAATATTTGATGGTAAAAATGTTTTAAATAGAATCTGAATCAAATAATAGGCAAAATCGTAAAAATATATATTTTTAAAGTGAGTCAAATAATGAATTTATGCCAACGTCTTTAAACAGTTAAATTATTCAAATTCTGACTTTTATATTCAAATTCCAAAATAGACTCCATTGAATCTGAATCTGAGATCGGTTTAGATTTGTAATTCCAAATTCTGAATTTTAAATCGAATACAAATACTAGTAAGATTCAGATTTAGGTTTAAAATGTCGAAGTTTTGCAAGGGTCTATTATGATTACATTAATTAATAGCTTTTAATTGGAGATGTTCATAATTAATATGAAGATAGTCTAGTTCGACAGCTGCTCCAAAGCATATACATGCAATTTTTTTAACTATATGTTTCACTACCTGGCCAAGCCACCTGTGATACACATTAATTTAAGGACATAAGTTGAGAAAGGTAATTTTTAAGTAAATGTACCACCATTCACCAAAAGAAATGGTGGCAAAAATCACTGAATGAGGAAAAAACTCAGTGGACCTCACAAAGATTCAACAATACTCCTAAAGTTAGTCCACCTCTTTGTTATATGTTTATGATTTCAAGTTCATTTGACTGTTTTTATACAAAAATCATGCCATATAATAATCAAATAATTCTTAATGATACTGATATTTCTTTACATCGCTAATTTTTTCAAATATTAAAATACCATACCCATCACTGAATGTGCTGAGAAGATATTGAGTTTATATATTAAAAAAACAAGAAAGATGCCTATTAACAAAATAACAATACAATTCGAAAAAAAGAGAGCAGTAAGTTTTATAGATTTAAACCTTTTTACATAGTGTAGCATGGAGCAAAGGAATTGTAGCCTTACTTGTTTTAATGGCAGTAAAAATAGTATGTGTATGCTATAGTGCACTATATTAAGGTACATTATTAGAACCAGATAGTATAAAAAGTACACAAAAAAAAATTCAACAACTAAAATACACATTCTTAATATATATATATAGCAGTCTCGTATTAAATCACACATAACAGTACCTTAGAGTTTATCAAGATTGCACTAAACTAAGCATTTGCATGTTATAAACCGCACATAAGAGAGGTAAATTGGTTTGAGTATTTGATGGAGAGTAAAAAAGATCAGTTATATGCATTAAAAAACACATCAGTGCAATATTTATCAAATTACTATAACATAACTAAATAAACTGTACTTTGTTTTAACAGCAACATAAAAAAATATACAAAACATATTCATATGAAGTAATAATGATTAATGGGCCAAGAACAATTTTTAAATATCCTTTTACCACTGTGACTTAACGCCATTGTCATTCCAATGAATAATGCCAACTACAGAAAATATTACTACAAAATAATGAATCATCATTATTGAATATAAAATAAATGGAATTTTTCTACATAAATTGTAATGCGTTGTAAAATCTATTTTATTAGTATTTAGGGGTTGCCAAGTTCCATTTTATCAATTTTAAGTTGAATTTAATAATATGAGATATTCTAAAGGCAAAATGAAGTTTGAATATTTAAAAAATGCTAATATTTTTAGGGGGGAGAAGGGGGGGTTAAATGTACATTTTGAATAACTACAGTAGCCCCATGGCTTCTTTGGTGCTGACTGATAACTCACAACTGACTTCTGACAGCCAACCTTTAGGTATAAACCTAAATTTTGACTGTCAAAAGTGACAGCTGTTAAACACATGTTTTTTGTAGATCATATGATTCGGCATAGGGATACATAATTTGGTCTGGTAACTTTTCAAAGCTGTCAGCTGTCAGTCAGCACCAAAGAAGCCATGAGGCTACTGTATATAACTTTAAGTATTAAATAACATTAACAAAATAATATATTTACACATGTACCTAATTTTTTCTTAAAGTTTAGTGTACGGATCTGCCAAGTCGAGTTTTTAATGTGAATCCATCTCAAACAAACTTTTCATAAAGCTCCCAAATATTATATCAAATTGAGCTTGGATTGAATAAATATATAATTCTAAAACTTAATTATGCAAAAAATAAATGTATAGTAATTTTTTTATTGAAATAAGAAATATATTTACAATAAAATAAAATATATTATAAACTTATTTTTAAATAGTTAACTAAATAAGGTCATAGTAAATTATATAATTAATTTTCAAATATACTGTAATAGTAACAAAAACCTTAATTATGGTACAATTTAACATTCCTAAGTAGAGTTTTAAAACCACATTTTGTAAAAATATGGTTGAATGTGCGGATGCAGTATTGTAATCCCCCCCTACCCTTTTTCCTAATTAATTTACTGTCCATCTGGAAAACAGCTGTTCACTTGGTGCTGACCTACTAAAGAGAAGATAAAGCAATAATGATTTAAGATGTACATAGTACACTTTTGCATTAAGATGTACTTGATACTGTCTTACACCGAGTTTGTGTTCCATTGCCCTAGAAGTGGAGAGAGTAAACACTGAGTCAATACAAGATAAAGAAATAACCTTTTTCAAGAAGTTCAAAAGTGTGAACCCATTAATCAGTTAAATCTGATCTCGAGCTAGATTATCTATTAAAGCTTTGCTCTAAACACTCTGGGCAGATACCTAGTTTAGTGCAACCTTGAAATGAATAAGATGTGGTCAGCGGTAAAAATGATTGTGTTTTGTTGTTTTGTACCTGGTTTAGCTTGGGGTATAGTGAAAGAGTGGGGTTGGAATATCCTCATCTCCACCATTCTCCCGTATGCTCAAGGAGGAATGAAAAGAACTATTGAATGTGTGGCAGGCAGACTGAGGTGAATAATAAGATAGTGTTGCTGAAGGTAAGAAAGAGGAGAGGTAAAATAGTATAGGATGAGGAGGGCTGGGTAGAACGAGGGAATTTGAGGAATGGATAAAAGAGTGGTTGTCAATAGAGGTAAAGAGAGGAAGAGCCAAATGATGTTGGTTGTGTTGATGGGAGGGTTTGTCAGTGGGGATAGGGAGGGGGCGGGGCATCCCCCTTCATCTGGTTTGTCGCCGACAGCTTTGGCACGATGTTCCTGCTCTTCATATATCCGACGAGCTGGTCAGGGATCTCTTCTAGCACCTCCTTGGCAAGGTAGGCCTTTGCTACACTCACGTTCTGCAGGCTCTCAAAGTTCCTGAACGGCACAAATTGCACAATGTCTCGCTTGGCCTGGACACCGTTGTGAGACACAGGCACAGTGTCACCATCCAGCTCGTTCATGGCGTCAAAGTCAGCGCGTCCAACCCCCACTATGATGATAGTGCTCGGATGATGGCCTGCAGAAAATAGTGCATTAGGCTACCAACCATATTTTAGTAAAAAGCACTATTTTAATCTTATAGACTTCAATTTAAAATTATAATTGAACAATTAAAGAAATAGAAAACTGTGTGAAGCTCTAATTATGTTGTGCATCTATTAATAGGCACAAACACTAATGTATTATAAGACAGTTGAAGAAAAGACGGTACACATTTGGGAAGAACTTGGCAATGGAATTTAAAGATTTAGTTGAGGCATATGATACCGTGGATATAAATAAGGTTTGTAAAGAAATGAGGAGGCTGAAGTGGAATTGTATTGAGAGTTCCAAATAAAAAATGGAATTCCGTATTTCTTCAATTCTAAGATGCCTTTGATTATGGATGTACCTTAATTTTTAGTACCACTAACAGAAATACAGATTTGACTAAATAAATAAATAAAAATAAACCCTAAAATACCTATTTAAGAAATTTTTCTACTACAGAATTCATTTTATTAACAATAATAGTAGACCTTATTTACGATTAGGTATGTTGTTCATCAATTCCTTACGAATTAATATCACTCTGATTCTTCTGAACTATCTTTTATCTTTACTAACCCGGAGTATATATAGTCTTTTGAGCCATCAAGAGCAATGATTGAAATAGAACTGAATTTTATAGATGTCATCGATTCTACAGGTGTGAGGATAGGATTATTTATTGACTATAATAATTTTGAATTGAATACCAACATTTTTGAAAGAATACCGAATAGCACAAATCGAATAGTAGATTTTTCTTACATTTTTGATAAAAATAGTTTAAATTAGTAAATTCCTATTGAAACTGTGGTTTTACATTTAAGGTGGGAGTAAAAAATAAAAGAGGATAACATTATATTAGGCTGTATAAATGTTTGTGTGATACAGACTATCTTCTCAATCAGATAAGGTAAAAAAAATAATAATTTTTATGACGGTTGCTAGTTCAAACATGGACGTGCCTGGCTTTCAAACTTTGGGGGGGACAAAGACACAAAATATTATAAGTGATTTAACACTCTCTAATAATAATTGTTTATATACTTAGTATAAACAACGCGTACACTAGAAATACTCTTAAATTCAGTTTCATATTCAATATAAATGTATCAGATGAACATTAATACCAATTCAAAAATTTTCCTTTAACTCAGATTAAAATAACAATCTTTTTTCTTAGTTGTTCAAAATTTTAAATAACTATAGCCCTATCTGCAAGAGTATTAGTAATTTTGTATTAAATAAATAATAGGAACTATATTTAGTTTACCACACTGACAACACAACTTATAAATAAAATACTTATATGCCATACAAAATACTTATTTTAAATTAGCATAGGCTTCATCAAACACTCTCTTTCTTCGTTCATTAACTACAATAAACTTGTTCATAAGATAATGAATGCTTATCTTATCCAACATATCTTTATGTGTGTGACACATAGCCACATGATTAATGCGCCTCTGTGTCATATTGTTCCTCAAGTATGTTTTAAGGCGACGTAACGAACTAAATGATCTTTCCGCCTCACATGACGAGCTTGGAACAACCAGCAGTATACGCAACAGAACCTCAACATTATTGCATTGCTCTCACTTCAGGAGATAGCCTTCGAAATGCGGTTAGGGCATCTTCAACACAAGTAGGTGCACTTAAACGAAAAAACATGTTTTGTTCAATTTCAAAATCTTTCTCGTTAATTTCAGGATACATTTTCAGCACTGGGTTTATTTCTCCTTTTAAAAGACTCCTTTCCAATTTTCTCATGTGATCAAGTCCTTCTTGATCAAATCTTGACTTTAAACCTCCAACAGCTGTGTCTATAATGGCAAAATACTCGTGGTGAAGGTAGTCCTCGACTGAAGTAGAAGTGAACGCTGTAGCAGGACTTGTGTAACGCATTGGTGGTTTCTTCTGTCTTGGTAGAGAAAGAGGCTGCAGGTTGTTGGTAACAATGATTTTGTTAGCTTCTCCCCAAATTAATAAAAACTCGTCATTTTCTCTGAGTCTTTGTAAACTAGAAGACACTATTTCTATGGCCTGCATAAGTCCGGAAGTATTCATTTTTCTTCCCTGAAAAGATTTATTCAAAATTTCTAAATTATTTATTATTTTCCTTGCCATAAGGAAGCCTAAAACAGTCTCTCCTCACTCAAACACTTTGAATAACCCACTTGCTGACTGTAAGTGATTTGCTTCAACAGACAGTGCTTCAAGTGTTTGTAAAATCATTGAATAGTTTTCCAGAATCTCTTCAATCTGAGCACCTCTGTATATCCACCTGGTCGGACAAAGGGGCTTAATGCTGGCATTAGATGTCAAAGGACCATTAAAAGTAGCTTCTCGGATATTAATAAACTTGGTTTTAGCTGTCAATGATTGTGAAAACAAAACTCCAAGTTCATGGGCCCATTGCATTGAATTCCTCACAGTAATTGATGTATCACATGCATCCCTTGTTACCAAGTTAATGCAGTGCGCCCCACAGTGAACAAACACGGCTAGAGGCTGTCTATCCTTTATTATAGACTGTACTCCTTTGTTGATCCCACTCATATTTGGAGCACCATCATAGGTTTGTCCACGCAAGTTCGAAAGAGGTAGTTGAACTCTGGTCATTATATCAAAAAGAATGGCTGCAATCGACTCCCCAGTTGTTTTACTAGCACTGTATAGCCCCAAAAAACTTTCATGAGGCTCTAAGTTTTCATCAACCCAACGCACACATATACTAAGCTGTTCAGTCCCAGTAATATCACGTGTACCATCACAAATCAAAGAAAACAAATTCAATTTGGAAGATTGAATTTCAGCACAAAGATTTCTCACAATTTCATTACCCGTTATTTCCAAAATCTCATTTTGAATTTTTCCATCTGTGTATACCTCTCGTTCCTTATTCAACCAATTTGCAAGATATGAATCATCCTCGGAACGTAGTTTAAGAAGATGAAATAAGTTTCCACTTTCTTGTTGATTTCCTCTTAAAGCTAAGCCTTGCATGGCTAAATATTTAATTGAAGTGAAAATTTTCAAAAGAAATTCCCTAGAAATCTTACGTTCAGAAACTAAAGAAGAGTTTAACTGGTTATCAATCGGGGTTTTCAGCTGTCTATAACTTAAAACTGCTTGTAAATGACTATCTGACTTTTCATGTGAACGAAACTTGTCCAATGCCTTTTTCCAGTTTTTAAATCCATTTCTAGAAAACGCCGGATCCATTTTCCAAGCAAGATTTTTATCAGGACATAATTTATTATATCTATTACAATAAAAACAAAGAGCTCCATCGGCACTGTTTGTAGAGACATCTATATGCAGCCAAGTGAACTCCTTATACCATGCTGGTTGAAACCGAAGTATTTTTACTTTTAAATTCTGAGTTGGAAATTTGGTTGGTATTGTAACTGGCTGGTTTGGTGCCAGATATGTATTACTTT
This sequence comes from Timema shepardi, assembly GCA_902151425.1. Classification (NCBI taxonomy): domain Eukaryota; kingdom Metazoa; phylum Arthropoda; class Insecta; order Phasmatodea; family Timematidae; genus Timema; species Timema shepardi. The sequence goes on along the minus strand of CABFVX010001714.1, from coordinate 93,356 downwards.
CACAAATATTAACTTGTGATTGATTAAACACATTTTCTGTTTTATTAAAATTTAAGTTGGCTTGAAAGGACTTTTCTTCAGACTCGCCAAAGCAGTGTTTTTTAGGAGATTGTAGTTCAGTTGGTGAATCCTGTTCTCTTTTGATTAAGAAACGATCCATGCTCAAAATATTACTCAAATCACGCTGATTTATATTAAGTTCACTTTTACACACAAACACATTAGCAAATACGACATAAACTCATTTATTTACAAAACATTTAACAAACCACACGCCACACTATTTATTCTTAATATTCACAAGATTGCTGCAACTATTCGAAAAAGTTAAGAACTTGCAAATAAAACAAAATAATTTACTAATACAATAACAGTGTCACCAGCCTAAAAACTATTTTAGCAGCGCTAGTGTCTATACAAATGAAGCAAGATCTGCCTATTTAATAAGGTCATTTAAATTTAAAATAGCTAATTTCAAGAATTAAAAAAAAACTATTCAAATAAATCAATAAATTCTCTATTGAATTTAAGGGTAAAATTTTTGGGGGGACGTGTCCCCCCCGTCCCCTCTACCAGGCACGTCCATGAGTTCAAATCATGTTCACATAACACAGTGTTTGAGAGTAGTGTGACCTTAGTGTACTTTAACAAATCTAGATTTAACTTTTTTTTTCACTTAGTTTAATTTTTTTGATATTCTTAATCTAATCACATAAAATCATTGTTTTCTTTCTTTTTTTAAATTAAAAATTAAAATTACATTAATATAAAAATATTTAAATCTACTTTATATATTAGTTTAGAAAAATCTCTATAAACAACAAGCATTATTTTAGGGAATTTTTAATTCCTTCTTTGCATACTTTAGACACAAAGAATTATCACGTGTGATTCTTCCATCAGACCAATATTAAATTGTAATTCTAGCAATTGACACCACGTAGCAACACGGTTGAGCTTAACTTGTGCTACTCGGATGTCTTCAAGATTGTTGAATCAACTTACTTCACCTCCTCCTCTTCACCCTCTCTTTAACTTCGCGAACAACATAACAAAGTCCTTGTGGGTCCCACTCATTATCCTTTTTGCTTGTCTGGTTTGCAAGCTTTATTAGTACCAGTCACCTAACCTTTTACAGAGTTGTCAGTATTTGTAGAGAATGAACAGGAAGAATTCCTAACAAAATCAAAATGTTTCCAACAATGACTTCAATAGAGGTGTCAAGTATCAAGGGTGTGTTCAGTGTAAGTTAGAGTTTTTTTTCTATAAAAATTTAGCATATGAAAATATCAAAATAATTATTATATAATCATTAAATATTAGGAGATGGGTCGAATCCACTATTTCCCAAATCCGAATCCTAACAAATTGTTAGAAATTTTAATGATTTACAAATAGATCTACATTACACAATATAGGCCTAGCTGTAAATTAAGATTTATTTTAATCATGATTTCAATTTTAATCAACCCCAACAACCCATCGCAAAATACAGGTTAAAATCCAGTCAAATTAAACAAACTATTCTAATATTATTGTTTAGAAATCAAATCAATCAAAATTTGAGTGTCTTTTAGTTATTTTTAAAAGTGTTGTTAGAATGAGTGAAGTTTCTGAAAAAAAAATTGTAAAATAAACAGATTAGGCCTAGTTATCTTTTGATCAAATTTAATCATCATTGAAAGATTATAATTTAGTTTATTAAGATAGCAAAAATAAAAATACAAAGGAATATTTTTAATAAAGACTAAAATAACATGCTTAACAATTAAACATATATTGGAAATAGTGAACTCAATAATGCCTAAGTATGTTTTATTATTGCTTTCTTTTATATTTATTATTTATCTTCACAAAGAAAACAAAACATATTCGATTCTTGCGACCTATTGATTTCTGATAATACATTATATTAAAACATTAACATATTTTCGACTCTGGGAATCTATTCATTCCCATTTTATTAGTCAGGACTACGTTTAAATATTTTTGCAATTACTTCAATAACATATTTAAAAAAACTCTTAGTTAAAATCAATTTAAAAACAAATTATGAATTAGCAAGTCGTTATTTGATTCTTAAAACTTGATAGCACTTACTAAGTGATCACATTACCTTGATCGATTCTAAACAAATGATCAATATACAATACGTAGGCCGGTAGGCGTAAATAAACATTTTTATCAATGTCTAACTGTTGACAGTATTTATTTTTCATAAAACCCAACAAAATATTTAACTTAAGGATCATATGAAAGAAGTTGGGGTTTTTTGCATAGTTTTTAGATAATTCTTGCTAATAAACTGGTTTTAATTGTTTATTTAATCATCACTCTGACGAGTAATGCCAGGATTACGATCAACTTAACTTTAACTTAACATAGCATCTGCTTAGAGTAACTTAAGAAAACAGATGTGTGATCATGATTCACGTAACTTAACAACTCGAGCCAAACACCTTCATTCTCGAGTATGATCTGTGATTTGTACTAGTTGTACATTGATGATCTGTGAATGTTTACAGTTTTCAATCAATATAATAAATATCTTTTACTGAACTTATTTGATATATTTAGCTTTCCTATTTTAGTTTATTATTTTGTTTCAATGTCTGATCACTAGAACTTATGCTAAAGAGTAAACATTGGTCATAATACCAACAAATGAATTACTAAATAGCCCTGTTGACATCACTCGCATATTGATTGGCTGGCTAGCTCATGTGATACCCTTCAAGTAACATTCACTTATGCTGGGATCACAATCAACTTAACGTTAACTTAAAGTTAACTTGACGTAACTTAACATAAAGGACCTCCCTGTGTGTTTAAATGGAAGCGATCACGATGCAGTTAACTTAACGTAAGAGATGTCCTGGGATGTCTTTTACTAGAAAATCTCCGGCACAAATTTCAAAAACTTTTCAGACTAAAACACCTCCGGCACAATTTTTAAAAACTTTTCGGTCAAATTATTCGGTGGCCGGATGGTCTAAGCCCGAGGCATCACTCTTGCCTTAGACTAGAATGTGGTATTGGGGCTCGATCACAGTTGGGTGTACTGAGGGTACTTTTCCCTAAATGGCTTTTCACTCTTCCTCTATGCAACTTAGGGTACACTTCCTCTATATCCAACCTCCCTCATCCCTAACACATTGATAAAAGTTATTTCAGTATCACAATTCTTTTTCTATAAATAGATTACAATGTATTAGTAATTTAGAAAAAGTATATTTATACATCTAACAAAAACTTTATATATCACCAGATTTAAATTAGTGTATTTCAGGTCCAGGGACATCTACACATAGGTCAGGCGGACAAATGCTATCTAGTGTTTACAATGATGAGAAAACACTGCTTTTCATAGACAAAATAAAGAAAGATGACAATGTAGTCAGTTAATTTCTCCAAAAGTTAAAAAGTTTTTTAGGAGTGTGTGTTGCCAGAAATTGTACTTAGAAGAGTTCCAAGAAAGCTTAAATGTTTGGATCCTAATCTATAATATAAGTGCAACGCGCCATTAATTCACGAAAGAAAAAAAAACAATTAAAGCATCAATTGATGTAAATTTTTTAGAGAATATTACAATATTTATCGAACAGAATTTTATTTTGAATTCGATCAAGTTGGTAGAATACAATAAGATATAATTAGGTTTGCAAATTCCTTTAGAAAGAGTTGGCTGATTTTGATTGCAAGGGCCTTATGAGAGACCTTTTTTTCCTACTAGTATCCTAGTATTGAATCAGTGTAAAATATAATAACATAAATGGGTAGAATTTTTTTAAATCGCACGTTACTAGTATAAGCCTAAAAAGCGACAGTAAAACCAATAGTTACTATTATATTATATTTTCTTCATTTTCAAGGAAATGTTGAAAGATTTATAATATACTTCTTACACTATTGCGCCGGTTATTATGGACAGGAGGGACAAAATCATATTGTTTACTAATATACAGTATTTATTATACGAGTAGATATTGTAAGATATACAATGCCTTGAGGGAAATTCAATCAACTCACTCTTCTATGCATTGAAAATTATTGCTCAAAATATGAATTTCTGGAAAACTATTTGAATGTGTTATTAATGTATTTAAAGTTTTATATGCGTATTGGACTCTCAAGAAGATGGAAAAGTAAAGCTTGAAGAGATTTAAAATGTGGTGCTGGAGAAGAATTTAAAATGTCAGATGGACAGACAAGGTGGGGAACAAAGAAATCATAAGAAGAGTGGGTGAGAGAGAACCATTTAGGTTTAATTCTGTGGAACAAAGCAAACTGGATTGGATACATCCTTAGGAGAAACTTTCTTCTAAACGACTTCATATTAGGAAAGGTTGGGGGAAAGAGGAGCGTAGGAAGGAGGAGGATTCAAATATTGGATGACTTGAAGGAAAGAAGAAAATTCTGGGGAGTTGAAGAAGGGGGTAGAGGATAGGACACATTGGGGAACTAAGTTCACTGACAAAAGGAATTGACTTGTTGTAAGATAGAACCCTTGATAGTTATAGTAATAATTATTATTATTATATGTGTATACTTAGTTTAGTTAAAATTGGATAACTAAAACATTAGGATGGTCAATGGTGACTCAGTTAATATAGGTTACAAAAAAAACGTAACCATTGTGAATGACATAATTTTTTTAGTAAATAACTTTTAAAAAATTCTCAAATTTAGTAATAATTAATATGGCAATGTACGCAAGTTACAGAGGTTGGTATATATTTTTGATTCCAGGATGACTTGCATGATTTCGTTAAAATGAGGTGAAACTGATTATTAAAAAAAATGCTATCACATAACACTTTTGGTTTTATTAAAAAATTGGACTTGGGGACAAAATAATAGTTAGTAAATTAAGTCCTAAGATAATACTATGTCACCAACTAAGTGTTATTAAATACGGATCGAAAAAATTTTGACACACTTGGTAAGATTAAGATTTGCCACCACACGATAGAAATCAAAATAATGTATTTGTTTTAAATGGAATGTGTATTTACAGGATGGTTCAAAAAAATATCAAATCTGTTAAAATTAAAATTCTACCAAATTTTGGACACCTAAGCTGATATGAAACATTTCATAATACATTAAATATGATCTATGTGAGTAGTATAATATGCTTTCCATGTTTTGTCAAAATGGTATAAATTGTTTGTTCATTTTCGCCACCATTCTTTTATTATGATCCAAAGTACTTTAGACTAGTTTCTACACAGTAGGTTTTAATATTTTCTTGTCAGAATAAAGGCCCTAACACAGACTCTATATCCGTAGTTCCGTGGTCCGTAAGAAATTGATGCTACAATATCAGGTTGCTCTGGCCACAGAGTCCTTATCCGCAAGTAATTACTCCGTAGAAGTTGCCCAACTTTAACTTTCTACGGACTCGTTTATACAGACTTACAATCACAGCCGAATAAATATGTGCATGCGCCTTGAAATAAAGAAAGAATAGCAGTGATAGAATCCGTCGCTATGGAAACATATACAAAATGAAAAGATGGCTACACGCGGATCTATTTCAGAAACAATTTTCTAAAAATCTAAACACCCCGGGAAGAGCAGCTTCTAGGAAATTCTTTTCTGAGAAATACCAAGTTCTCAGAAATATTGGTTTTGCTTTTGTAGGTTCAACACCGCTATTATTTGGTTTATACTCCACTTACTAATGTCATTTAATTTTTTGTAATTGATAAATTATGGATACTAGTGATTTTTCCTCCAAAATATTAGTAGGCCTACATCTGTTTAGCATTTTCAGGCTATTGCAAACACTTATTATTTAAAGTTTGATAGTTAGAATAAAGTTATAAATACATTTATTGTGATTGTTCTTAACCTATATTTTAATATAAATACTGGAAGTTTTCTCAATAAAGTTGTTTTTGGTTTCTTTGATCATCTGACAACTTGACGCACGCTCTGTCTTGTAGACTATTTTCTTTCGAATTTTTTGATTGGATTAAGTCTCTTACTATCTCATTGGTTGAAACAGTCACGTGATTACAGATATTGAGACTGTAATCGCAAGTAGAATTTCTTATGCGCCAGGGGCATGGAGTACGGACCACGGACCTACGAATACGGAGTTTGTGTCTGGGCCTTAAGGCTCATTGCATTTATTCAGTGCAGCTAGTAGAATTGTGATTCTTTTATAGCTCCAAACTTACACAAAAAATTCATTATTTTACCTTGAATATTCTTCCTTTAAAAAGGGAGATCAAAAACAAAACCAGCGGATGTATGTGTAATTCAATTTTGGTAGATATCTACAAATTAGTTGGGGTGTTATGAGTGAAAAACAGAAATAAGCATTCTTCAAGTCAGTTCTTTCCACTAATAAAAACAAAAAAATACAAAATTAATTTTAAACAAAATGACATATTTATATTTATTATTGTATTTCACTCAAAATCACCATAGATTACTGATCTCACCTTGATGTAACAATGAATAACTAATATTACTTTTACCCATTATCATAACTCGACTAGACTCAGCACATCAGCTAGTAAAAGATGACCCTGAATACGAGACGAGCCAGGATGACCAGAGAGTAGAGCAGTGGCACGCAAAGACAAAATCCCTGTGTTTTATTCCTGTGAATTGTAATTTTTAATGTGTTTTTGAAACCACATCTTACTGCCCATTTGGTTTATAAATCATATGAACAAATTTTGCAAATGTGTTAGGAATGAGGAAGGTTAAATTTAGAGGGAGTGTGTGTGTTAAACCATTTAGGAAAAACACAACCTCAAAACATTCAACCGGGATTTGTACCCCGATATTGTCATCGGCAGTCTAATCTATTGTGAGAATGACACCTAGACTATTCGATTACCAAAACAGGTTTCGTTGAAGGAACTTCCTTTTGATTAATTCAGCACATGTGATGTCAAAAGAAAAGTTGAAAACTATATTGTGTATTTGTACCAAATGGTTTCATTTATTTGTTGTGTGTATTATATTCTACTTTTCTTTATCACCACATCTTATTACCCATTTGGCTAGTAGCCATTACTCAACATTTAACTACCCGTTTTGGTGGCCGTGTCATCTAACGTGCTAATCTCGGGTTGGTTTTTACAAAACAGTTTTCCACTCTCTCACCACACAAATGCAGGTACCTTTCCTTTCAATTAAGCCTTCCTAATCCTTAACCCCTTAGTTCAATTAACACATAGGTGTATAACCTCAATAGGTAGCAAGACAGGGCGCTAAAAAAAATTAATCAACTAATTAGTTTGGTTATTTTTTGTTACATTATTATTATTATTATTAGCATCGCGTCTTACTACCCGTTCGGGTTATACGCACTTACAATAATGTGTAATGGTAGGGTGATTGTGAGATGAAATGGAGGAGCTACAATTTAACGTGGAATCCGAACCACGGTGGAGGCCTGGCATTCCCCACATTCACAAGATGTCTTGTCAGAGGTGAAGGAAGGATTTGGCAATCAGACAAATCTGTGCAGGGACCGAGCATTGAACCCCGGCCGCCAGCACAGAAGTCTGACACCTTACCCCTAGACCGCCAGGTCACCCATTTTTTGTTACAAAGATGTACAATTTCGTTAAGTGTAATATGTTATTTCAAACGTCGACAAACCCGCTTCATTGGCCAATTGGTCTAGGCATCACTCTCGTGTTAGTCTAGCTTACTAATGACAGTGAGATTGGAGTTTGAATTTCAGTCAGGTCTACTGAAAATGGGTTTTTCCTTAATTGTTTCCCAATTTCCTTCCATGCAAATGCGGGTAAATTACCTCTAAAAGGCTACCTTCCTCATTGGAATAACAAGACGTAGTGATTTATATATATTTATTTTAAACACAGAAAATTAAAATATATACAAAGTTCAACATTCTCTTTTTTTGTGTGTGAATGTTCTGCAGAGTGGCAACAGTGCTTGAGATATTCTATAATAGGGTTGTTGTTGCCTATTGTGAGAGGCCGACGTCCTTTCGAAAAATAGGTAGGTAGTGGATGGCACAGAGGGTAGATGAGTGAATACAAGTTTTCTGATCATTCAGCAGGCTAGAATTTAAAGTGTTTGAGTGAAAGGCATTTAACTCCCGCCTTTAGTATGCAAAATACAAAAAATTACTTTAAAAGATTATTATTTGAGCTGGTATTAATAAAACAAGACCGAATTTAAAACCAAATTTCAGGAAATATATAGGAACCTTTTATACAGTTTTTTAGAAAAAAGGTTTCACAAATGTTTTAAATTTTGTGATAAGTTTTTGAGAGAAATTTAAATTTGAAAATTCCATGGAGAATGTTTGACTGGTCAGTGTATAGATTATATATCCTTGGATTAAAATGTTGTTATTGTTATTATTATTATTATTATTATAATGGGTAAAGTAATGGGGTGATTAATAAAGTTCTCATTTTATAATATGCAAGGCCTACTTTTGTTTGTGTGATGATTAGTACTCAACCCAAAATTTGGTTGGATCCTAAACAATTCCACTGTCAGCTGAAAGCCTTTAGAGCACTGAAAAGGCTTACTAGGGAAATTAGGAGTGCAGTAGTTTCCTGTTGCTTTCCTCACTGAGCCAGAAGGTACTATTGCACCTCAGTCTGCCAAGCAAACAACTGACTCTACAAGCGACACCTTCACTTCGTTCATTACAGGGACTGGCTGTACACTAAATGTTATTACTAGCATCAGTTCATACCACTGACACTTTCATGTTATACAACAATACATTTACTAAAACAATACAACAGTAATGAATGATAAAATTAGTTCTTGACCCCTTAAATGTTCCCTAGACTTGACAAACCCCTTAAACGTTCTACAGGCTTTAAACACCTTAAATGTTTTCTAGGTTTGAAAACTTCTAAATTGTATTTAGGTTTGATATCTCTTAAATGTTAACTAGGCTTGACATGCCTTAAGTCATCTACGCTTGACACCCCTTGAATATTATATAGGCTTGACACCCCTTAAATGTTGTCAAGCTTTTGAAACCCTTTAAATGTTATCTAGGCTTGACACCCCTTAAATGTGTTTTAGGTTTGAGAGTTTTTAAATGGTCTCTTGGTTTGACACCTCTTAAATGTTCTTTAGGCTTAACCCCCTTAAATGTTTTCAAGGTTTGAAACCTTTTAAATGGTCTTTAGGTTTGACACTCCTTTAATTTTTTCTATGCTTGAAATCCATTAAATGATCTCTAGGCTTGACCCCCTTAAACATTTTATCGCTAGTTTGGAAACCCCTCAAATGTTATCTAGACTAGACACCCCTTGTAATTTCTTATGTCTGGTTCACCTCCCCATCATTTAACAACAGACCGACAAACACACGCAAATGGTTGATCTTGCAATACTGCCTAATGCCCCCTTAGTGGCTATATCTAACCTTCTCTAAATGTTCACTTGTAAAAAGAACAAGAGTCCCGTGACTCCCGACTACTATTTGTCTCTCCACCAGCTTTTATAAAAAAAAACTCCCCCTTCTTCCAACCCTAAGGCAGGCCAGAACCTCTTGCTTTCTGCTAACAACGTATTCCCTCGTTCCCTCTTACTAAAGAAAGGATAAGAGTATATTTAACTCTCGACAGTTTATCTAGCTACCCGCTTGTTTCGCGCAAACTGCTTCCGTGCTGCTGTAAACTACAGGTCTGGACATGACATTAAAGAGATTTATAACTTAACTATTCAATTTTACTATTCAGAGTTTTGAATCGAATATTTGACCATTAATTATTCAAAAAATTTAATATTCTCAAACCCCTATTTCAATTCTCTGACACATCTCATTTTTAGAGAAGTTTCATAGGTACAGTACCAACAACACTTGTTTTGCTAAAAGAGTGTGTGTGTGTGTGTGTGTGTGTGTAGTGAACTCACCTGCTTGGTTTGTACCATGTCTGTAATGACACCATCCGTTATGATGAGTAGGATGAAGTACTGGGAGCCATCCGGGTAGGACTCCGCAAACTTAGCCACATGGTTGATCACAGGAGCAAAGTTGGTCGGACCAAACAGTTGGATTTGGCGGATACAGCTCTTATAGGCCTCCAGGACACCTACAAGGTTCAAGAATAGTTTTCTTAAATCAGCACAAACTGGTAGTCTGACATTCAAATACATCAGCGTGATTGTTTATATAGTGAGAAAGAGAGCTAGTATAACTGATGGAAAAGCTATATGGTGTGATATTCATCATCATCATCATCATTATAAGAGGGCCACAGGGATAGTTGTTCTTTAGGTGTGTAAAAACCTGCTATGGAGAAGAGAAGTGCCCTTGATGTGTAAGGAAGTGTTGTACAGGGTGCACTTTGTACCTGGACATTGAATGTAGGGGAGACTAGGGATGTGGAGTCCATGGGAATGAAGTTTGTGAGGAGCTTTTTAGCTGTCACGAGGAGATACAAGATTAGGAATGGAGTTATCCAGCAAGGTAGTAAATGAGATCGTAGAGGAAGCAAGACTGAGATGGTATGGGCAAGTAATGAGGATATAAAAAGAGAGGATTCCAAAGAAAATGTTGGAAATGAAGTATGCAAGGGAGATCAAGAAAGATGAAATGGGAGGAGCTGATAACAGAAAGTATGTAAGTGAGCAGAGAAGAATATAAGAAATTAGAGGAGGAAGAATAATAGGATAGATTAAGATGGAGGCATTTTGTTAATCTGACCTGACCACAGGTTGGAAAAAGTTGATGATGATGCTTTTTTGGACTTACAATTTTATATTGTGTAATGTTTGCCCTTATCTTCCTTTCAACTTTTTTTCTCTCTCAAGAGTCTGGTAGAATTCCATGATAAAATTAGGCATTACAAGAATAGTGTGAGAGATGTTTGAGGTGATCAAAAGTTTATTAAAGGTCACAGTGTAAATATCCCAAAAACTTTTGAGTACCTTTAAAATAACCAAGTTTATAAATTGTTCTAGTGAACTTCTAACCTCCTTTATTACACAAAAAAAGAAGATTAAACAATCAGAGTGAGTCATTTTGATTTAAGTAACAATAGTCTCAGAACAGACTACTGTTCCTCAAGACGCACGAAACTTAGCCGGTTGTAGAAAAAAGTCTTAAAACGGCCATCTCCTGTGCCCTTAATATTGAAACCTAATGACATTATTAATATAAAAATAAACAAATGATAAATAAACAAATAAAAACCTATAGGTGCTCGTAGAATGCAGAACAAATTTACACAAACGTAAAGTAAATACCAAAGGTCAATTTTAAATAGTTTATTTATAATCATAGGATATGAAGAAGTATGAAAACCATGTATCAAGGTACATATAATAAATATGATTAACGTATTGTTTGAATATTTAAAAGGTTAAGTTTTTTAAATATATACATGGATAAATGTTGGATATTAAAAGTTAACAAAAAATTCTGTCTTCAATTATATCTATTAGCTCCATTTAAATCTATATGAATTTATCAGGCCCATAATTCTTTTATAATGTAAACACACACAAAAAATTATGATAATTTTTTTTTTAACACCGTCTTTCAAAAGAACAAATCACTATTTATACAGTTAATGGAATAATCCTCTTGAGTAAACCCAACCTTAAGAGTTATAGATAAGTTAGATGCATCAAAAATAGATAGGAGTAATAAACAAATCTGACTTAAATAAGCTTAATTTCTTTTAGATTCAAACAAGAGCAAGAATTATTGACAAGCCTTTTATTACTTAACATTTAGTTTTATTTGGCATCAATAATAGTAATAATTAGAGATGGGCCACTCGAATCTTCAAATCCACTGAATCCGGACAAGTATTCGAGATTCGAGGATTCAGTGTTTTACTATATTCGATGGTCGAATCTTTCACTTCATAAACAAAGCATGATAATTTGAATTAAAAAATTACTTAGTAAGGCCTACTTGAAAAGCACAACTTAATCCGTAATCTTTATTTTGTCGGATGAAAGATATTAGCATGAATAAAATCATTATTAAAAAAAAAGATTAGGTGTGGAAAATCTTACAAGCCTAATACCCTACCCTCCCACCTCTATAGGAAACTTGGACTTGACTGTTTCGACACATTCTCACTTCTAAAATTTTCCCCTCACGAACAATTTTGTATATATCTTAATGAACAAATTAAAACTATTCAAAAACTGAAAATAAACTCGAAATATATAAAACAAATTACATCTTTTTTTTTTTTAACAGAAATAAGAACACATTACACATAATACAAAGTCAGCAGCCATTACAAACGGTATAAAGTCAGCTGCCATGACGTATTTTATGTTTACTCGCCCGGGGGATGATTAAAGTAAAGATAATGTTAGTTATTACTACCCAACTGGTTTAAATCCTCTACAACTAGGCGAAGAACCCCAATTTATTGCATACATCCCTGAGTTAGATATTTTGTTGGGTTTCATGAAAAATAAATGTCAACAGTCAGACAGTGATAAAACTGTTTATTTATCCCTACCGGCCTACATATCATATATCGATTGTTTTGTTTTAAGAATGAAATAATGACTTGCTAATTCATCATTTGTTTTTAAAGTGATTTTAACTAAGAGTTTATTATTTTGTTAAATATGTTATTGAAGTAATTGTAAAGATATTCAAAAGTAGTCCTGCCTAATAAAATGGGAATGAACATATTGGAGTCAAAAGTACTATGTTCGTGTTTTAAATACAATGTAATCTCAGAAATCGATATATAGTAAGAATCGAATATATTTCTTGTTTTCTACGCAAAGATAGATAATGGATATATATATGAAAATAATAATAAAACATACTTAGGCATTCTTGAGTTCACTATTTCCAGGGTGGCTACAAAACATATTTTACAAAATTCCCTAACTTTTCTAGGAAACATTTTTCAATTTTCCCTGACTACTTTTTGCCAATTTTAATGGTGGATGATGACTTTTTTTTGTTTATTATTGATCACATATTTAAAAAAAATTGTATCTACTAAACAAACGATTTTAAAGGCTATTTTATTTAGATATTATTAACTTTTTGTAGCGTTCAGTTGCAAAATTAATGGGATATTTTAAGACAAATTTTTTTAATTCCCTGACTTTTCCCTATTTTTAATTAAATTCCCCGACATCTCCCCGTTTTCCAAAAATTCCCTGTCTGTGGCCACCATGTTTCCAATATATGTTTAATTGTTAAGCATGTTGTTTTAGCCTTTAATAAAAATATCTGTTTGTATTTTCATTTTTGCTTTTTTTATTAAAATAAATTATAATCCTTCAATGATAATTGAAGTTGATCAAAAGATAACTAGGTCTAATCTATTTATTTTACAAGTTCCTTTAGAAATTTAACTTATTCTCTAACAACACTTTTAAAAATAACTAAAGGACACTCAAAGTTTGATTGATTTGATTTTTAAACAATAATATGAGTCTAGATTGTTTAATTTGAATGAATTTTAACCTGTATTTTGCGAGGGGTAGTTGGGGTTGATTAAAATTGTAAGCATGATTGAAATAAATCTTAGTTTACAGTTTAGGCCTATATTGTGTGATGAAGGTCTATTTGTAAATCATTAAAATTTCTAACAATTTGCTAGGATTCGGATCGAGAAATAGTGGATTCGACCCATCTCTAGTAATAATAGTAATAATCATGTCTTGCTCGTCTATGATTAAACAAATATAAATATATTAAGGTATTTATTTCTAATATAACCAAACACAATCTTAATTCCCCGATTTTCAGAAGAGTCTAATTGTTCTCCATGAATATTAGAAAAAAAACAGTGAGATTACTCACAATCATATCTTACAATATTTAAGTAATTATTAAGTTAAGACCAGCAATATTTTGTTCATTATCAATCGAAATTTACATTGACTTCCAGTCAAAGAAAAGAATTAACTATTACACATTTATTACTTTTGAATTATTTTTATTAGCTATCTATAAGGTCAAGAATAATTCATACTGCAAATTAAACCATATTATATATTTCAATTCTAGCAATGATCTCTGAGTACATGATTTACTAGAGTCTTTGAAAATATTATCAGATCAAATTAAGTAAAATTTAAACTCAATTTCTATATCATAGTATTTTAAATATGTAAAAAAAAAGGATTAAGTTAATAAGCCAAAAGAGAATTTTGAAAAGCAAGATTATAAAAAAATTATTTAAGCCGAAACATTAATTTTGCCTTACATTTTCCAACAACATGCAGCCAACGCTACCTCCTTCTCCACAAAAAGTCAATTCCGAGAGTGCCGATAATGGCAAAATACATGCATTATGTATGATTAGACCCAGAGAGATGGGAGGTCAAGGAACATGGTTGGTAGAACATAATTGGGTCATGTGGGAGGGGAAACGCATAACAAAACACATGCTCACGAAATACCAATCTCAATCTTTCTAGAACACTATTCTTTGAACTAGTAGACATCACAGGAATAACCACTTTAGAGAGTTCTACTATGGCATGCCTCCTAGTGGTCATCGCTCGAACTCGTCACCTCAATCAGGTTCTCGCACGCCTTGTTAAGACGTGTTGTAATATTGTGGAATTGTTGTCTGGTGTTTTGTTGGTGCCATGGGGTAAGTTGATCATGCCACTCCTTCTTTCAACATGTTTTGTATCTAATGCTACAACTAAAATATAAAAATATATCAAGGAATCATTAATTATCTTATGAGTTTGCCCACCAAGTATTTAATCCTTAAAGAAGCTTTAATCTTCTTGGAATCCTCTCCCTTGCCATCCTCATTACATGTCCATACCATCTCATCCTTGCTTCAACTATCTTATGTACACCCTGTACTCTAACATTCCAAATGCCAAATGTCTGTCAACTAACCTCCTTGTTGTAATCTACCTCCGCCTCCAAAACCCCAAACTTACTCGCCCACAAACATACAAGTAGAGATAAAAGTAAACAATGAGTCATCCATAGCGACAAAACACTAGAGAAAACTTCAATATAACAAGCTCAACATTGCAGTGATCAGGCTTGAGCATGAGTGTCTAATCAAAGCTCAAATGAGGCCAAATAATTGAAGTAATTGCAGATTCCTTTTATGTAACATTATAATTGAGATAAATACTTGGCACTAGCTATAAATGCTGGTCTATCCCTGCTGGGGTTCCCAGAGGATTGAGTTTTGATACCAATACACCTGCGAAGCACAAATAGACAGGATAAAATGGGCTAAGAATCCACTAAAATTAAAAGGCTTCTGACCTGGTATGCCAGAACAATAAGGGCTGTCTGTACGCATGTTGACGAAAAACTCGTGAGACACTCGGCCGTCTGGAGGTAGCCGAGCTCCGAACCCCAGCACTGGAAACAGCTTATCGCTGTCATAGTCTTGGATGATCTCCCCCACTGCCGTGAGGGCTTTTTCATACTGGTTGGGTGCCAGTGATGAGATGAAGTGGAGCGAGTCCGGACTCGTCGGGTCCCCGTTGCTACCTGCAAGTAAAAGTTCACACAGTCTGGTGAATATTCAGTCGATGAGCCATCTACACCAACCTGACATTCAATCAAGATACTACCAGCAATACAAGAGAAAGAGTGATTTAGTCACCGAGGTTCTGCAGTCAAGGATCCACAAATGTGGATCTAAAAGCCAGGGTACAATTAGTTCTGTCTCTTTTATCATAGGCAGGTATTAGGAACTGGTAAGGTTGTGCGTAGCTTCAAAACTAACCTCAGTTTCGACAAAAAATTCCGGATTTGACAACTATAGAGCTTTGCCAATTAAAATATTATGAGCTGAAATACTCATTTCATGGTCAATTACTGACATTCTGAGCTGTTGTATACATTAATGATTAGTATTCATACGGAGTGGGGAGG
>CABFVX010001714.1:54997-77452 GCA_902151425.1 Timema shepardi | reverse complement strand
GGGGGGACTAAAGTAATTGAAGTAACTTAATTTATCATATTGAGATATTACAAACCCTTGTGCAACAAAACAATTCCAAGTAATTTTAGTGCATAAAGCTATATTCCCACATTTCTCCTCAATAATGATTTTGTTGCTTTATAAAATATTGATACACACACTTTACATTAACGGGTTATTTCTAATCTCCTCACAACGGTCAATAAATATATCTGCTTGCTTCTGGCTGTAGAGCGCATGCGTTGTCAAATGCACATGCACAGATTTGAGATGGTTGGTTCTCCTGTGCTGAACATATCAAGCAGAGCAGATTAAGTAGAAAAAGTAGTAGCGAGAATCTTGCAATTGGTTTATAGCTCGTCACGTGAGCACGTTCCTGCTCTGCACTAGTTTTTTGGCGAACGTGTGAATCCACAGTTACCCTCTTTTTCTCTCTTACTGTGTATGGTGTGATGGGAATAAAGCATTGGCTATGATTGGTTTTCAAGAGTGGAGAATAAAATATGGTAGAGAGGGAAAACTTAATGAGATTATGAAGCACATCGCTTTTCAAGTCTTATAGAGTGTCAGTCACAATCAGTCATAGATTGGCATGAATATTTAGATTAGGTTACACATTTGTGTGTGGAAAGAACAATTTTATTTTAATTTGTATTAATAATAACGTAAAAAGTGTTTAAGAACTATTTCATTAACACCACACAATTAAGTGTGATGTTCATCATAACTTAATGTGTGCTGATTTAAACAGTAAATAGTGTGCTAAGGCACCTTAAAACTATTTAATGATACTTTTTACGTATATATGACTCCTTAGCTCAGTCGGCCTACTGAGCTAAGGAAGCAAGGTTTGATTCCCGGGATGGCCGAAAATTTATGATTGCTGAAATATGGGTTTATCCTTTCACAGTGATAAATTAACGACCGAAGACTGAATGTTGTGCTTGTCCAAATCTTAAGTTATATTATAAGACATATGAGGCTACGACAGGCCTAGCAAGCCAGTGGGGGCAAATATATGGCTTGAATAAAAAACTGACCACAGGCTGGAAACAGTAATGGATGTAAAGTAAAAACTTCTTAGATATAAAACTTAAATGAAAAAAAAGTCAGTGTGCATATTAATAGCTTTGATAAAAAGTATATTTTAATATCTATACATTTAATACATGACTGACATGAGTTATACATTTTAATGACTACTATACAAGGAATAGGATAATTGAAAAAGGGATAAGAATAATTAAAAGGAAGAAAACACAGTAGTCTATGACTTATACAATACCAAGAGGAAAATAGTTTACACACACTGATGCTACTGAACAAAGGGTGGTGGTTGTATCTTTAAGAAAATTGGTCATTACCATTCAATTTCATGACCTAGGTGTCATTCTATCTGGACTTTTCAAGAAGGTCTGTGAAATGCGCAACACAAATCCTACCGTGTCTAGCTGTGCTATCCATTTGAGCCTTTCACATATTTACACTAATGAGGTAGAGATTAGAAAGATATAATTAAGAGGAAATGGAGCCAAATTTGTGTGGATGGAGATTGAGTCATCATTTAAGAAACACCCTCCCCTCTTGAGCACAATTCTAAATCTTCACCGGAAATACAATCTATTGTGAGACTGGCTGGCGCCTTAGAACAATCGACCACCCATAAAAGTTAGAGTTATTATCGACACGACACCTTAATAAAGAGATGTGAATGAGCAGGTGGTTTAGAAGAAGCACACGCATTAACATAGAGAATGGATTTTAAAACCACAGTGAAAATCACATGTGGCTCCTCACCCCCACCAACCCTTAATGGATACTTAGAATTTGAACCTCAACCCAGTCAAACAGATGCAAACAAATTCATTGCGAGTCTAATACAGTAAGTCCTGACTATCTAACCTAAACGGGACTGACGTGTGGTAGGATAACCAAAATATTGGCTAGTACGAGAACAAGAGGAAAGGCTGGGACTAAATGCAAGTACAGAGTAGGTATGAAATAAGTTGTATCAGTGTAAATTATGCAACAAATTACAAAATATTATTTTGTTCATTTGAACAGAATATATATTAATCAATTAAGTTAAAGTTTTATATAAAGTAGAAAAAAAAAGTCACTGTTTGGAAAATTAGTGATTAGAATTTGTTCCCCAGCTATGCTTCTCTTCCTTGTGGCAAGGTCATGTCAGCATATTAATAACATTACATCAAAAGTAAAGTATATGAATATGTTGAATTAAATGGAATGTTAAATAGTTAAAAGTTGAATAAGCGAAACTTTTCTGTACTTTAGTTGATTGGTCTTTTTTTTTCTACAATTGTTTTCACAACATCTTAGGAACTATTTAGGCTGTATGCATATATTAATTAGACTAGTGGGATAAGGTATATTAAAGAAGAATTTTTGAGAAAATGTACACTCCATTTACCATGAACAGTAAAAGTCATACATTGGTGGATTATACTATGAGTTTGGGTGGTCGGGCACCCGAAATTTTGGGCCACCTAAAAATCTCAGAATGTCGGGCGAGTATTTTTATGCCCGTATTTAGATCAGGTATCTCAAGAACTTGGTAAGTATATAATACCATGTTAGCACTAACCTCTAGATCAAACTTTGAAAAAAGTAGTGTTAAACTGATATTCATAGTTGAATTATTTCAATTCAACAAATACTAAATAAAGGTAAATATTTTTTTATTAATTCAAAAATTATTATGTTTGCATTTAACATAATTACAATAACGTTTCTCACAGGTTACAAGTCTACAACATAATGAAATCAAGATTCCTACAATTTAATTTTCCCTGTCAATGCGAACAACATAAATGCAACCTTTCTACAGTGAGATTTTTAGGCCCTATGCTTGCAAAAACTTAATTTAAATTAGTTTTCTTTACATTTCTTTAATTTAATATTATTAGTCAGATTTGTTTTGATATAAATAGAAATGTACACATCAAATGAACATTAAATAAGAAACGGCAATTTTGCTTCAAGTAAACATGTTTTCGATTTATGTACGTTCCAAATTTCGTGCATTTTAAATATTTATTTGCAGTTATGTAGTTAATAAATTATAAATTGTGCTATAAAGTAAGTAAATACTATTTATTAAATATTTATTAAGCGTGTGTAATAGACGGAAGGAGCAATTGCTCGAAGAAATTTTAGAGCAACTGGCTGTACCCCAACAGAACTTTCACAAAGCAAAATGAAATCTGCTCTACTATTAATTATAAATTATTGGGCATAAACTAACCTTTAAATCAAATGTGACTGTTTTAACTTGTAATTTGAAAATTAATGGGCCTGTGACAAAGTTGTTTCTATCTACTGTTTAACTTGTAATTTGAAATTTTATAGGCCTGTGACAAAGTTTTTTGCAAAAATGAAATGCCCGCCTGAATCTGCCCGAGCCCGAGTGTAATTTATGAGTCTACCTTATAAGATATAAAAGAGTGGAATAATGCAAGCTATGCTTGCCACCTTTTAAGGTACCTGCATTTGTATGAAGGAAGAGTGGAAAATCACTTAGAAAATACTCCCTCAATACACCCACCTGACCAAGATTCAAATCCCAATATCCCTGTCAAACAAGTCGTGACACATTAGACCATAAGACCACCGATGCAGGTTGACTAATACATCTCTAACAAGCACAAGAGTACTAAAGTGTACAAATATCACCATCAATTTCTCAGATGAGGTTGCACAATAACAATACTGTGTCACCTACAGACAACTACGGGTACTAAGCTAAGCTTGACTACATCTTACAGAGAGTACTTTACCCCGCTCATGTTCGCACGACTATAAAATATTACACGCCAACACCAACCAATCCTGTTGAGAGAAAAATTACCTCATCAGAAAACACAGCTAACACTATAATTTAGAGTTCCACAGCCAAGAGTGTGCGAAGCTTTGAATAATTTATCAACACTAAATTCAAGTTTAAAAAAATCTGGCTTTGGCAATTATAAAACTTCACCAATAAAAATATTGAAAGCTAAAACACAACAGTTCAATTTCTGTATTTTGTGCTGATGTGCACTCCATTTCCTTGAAAGGTTTGACCAATTAAAGTATCGTCCTATCTTATAAGCTGCATTATTAGAGTAACTCGTCAAGTCGAACTAGCTACCATTCATAGTAAGTGGAGTCTACATCACAAACTAATATTCACACAATAAAAATCTAAAATAATTAATATGAATTATAGAGTCATGTTGTGATAATAGCTTGATTTATCGGTTTAGGTCAATATATTATGTTAATCATTTTTGCATCAAATGTTTTTAAATAATATTTAATACCTAAAACTACATAAAATTTATTTTTTTAAATCCAACATCATCATTTAACTAGGCAATGCTTAAATGAAAGAGTGCATTTGTACACCCATATCTACAAATATAAAATATTAACATTGTAAAAATATGTTTAAAACAAATTGAGTTTTTTTCCATGAAGTGATTAAACTGTATATAATTTTTTATTTCTTTTGTAGAAAAACTTTTTGTTGTTTAATGTTGAATATATTTGACACCCCATTGTGATTTTTGCATTATAAAAGTGTATGTCTTTCGGGGTTATTTAGTTGGGTACTTTTAATTTAAGAGATATACTTACATAATATGGTTGTTTAAAAAGTATCAACTGGAATAAAAGTGAATACCTCGACAGGACATTAATACATGTAGAGAGAGAGAGAGAGAGAGTAAAAAAGGAAAATATTAAAGTAACTAAACAACCTAGCAATGGTGTGTAAATAGTGATTTCTTTTGTACAAATATTTTTGAAATGAACAGTGAAACATTTGAATCAAACGCAAACAATTTCAAATTGTATATTTAATCAATATTTAATTAATCCTCAGTATATCTTGGTATAACTTACTGGTATATAAATATTTTAAATATAGTGAACTAAATGTTGAATAAAGTCAGTCAGGTAAAAGATATTCTCATTCAAATTCATTATTTCATAAGGAAAGGAGAAAACAAAAACTGTTTTAGGCAGCAAAATTACAAGGAGCTTTCCTTTAATCCGCCCCAATTTTAACTTCCATTGACTCCTCCCAAATTTAACTTCCCTTGACCCCTCCCCAATTTTAACTTCCCTTGAATTTTCCCTTCTTGGTTCAGACGTTAGTTTTCTAGTTGACCTGGTGGATGAACCTCACCATTTGCACACTCATAAAGAATGTTAGTTACTAACATTTAGTAACTATTTATATTTTCTATTATTCTGTCATTTTCCTATTTCTTCTTAGGTTCATAATATTTTTTATGTTTCAGATTCAGAATTCAAAGGTATTTTGGAGATTTAGACTCATAAAACAGTGGATTCATTCCAGCTCCAGTAAACACCTTAATATTCATGTGAGCCAAATATAAAGGTGCATTGAATGCGAGATCAGAGTGGTTAGATTGTATCATAACCTCACCTGTAAAGTCTATGGCTATGGTACAGTTGAGCTGAGTCCCACCAATGATGTAATCGAGGAAAGAGTAGATCTTTCTAAGCTCGTACTTCATTAGCCGGATCTCTCCCGAGTTTGTGTATGACGGTTTCTTTTTCTGGCATGAATAACAACACAAGTCACACATTAAAAAGAGTGTATCTAGGATATTAGTGTACCAATCACCATAAATAAGCCATGATTGAAATAATTTTACATACGTGCACCATAATTTTAGTAATGGATCAATCATGAACAAATGCTATGGATGAGCAACTTTTTCAATGTAAGCAGAGTGCTTAAACCACATTTATACAGCCTGATTTGCAAAGTAAGGGCCTTTAAGCAAATACAATCACATGTTATTACTATATATACATCTATTACTGTTTCCAGCCTGGGGTCAGTGGTTCACTGCCGGCTTCCTAGGGTTGTCTTAGATTCATATGTCTTATAATCTAACTTAAGACTAGGACC
The DNA here is from genome assembly GCA_902151425.1 of Timema shepardi. NCBI lineage: Eukaryota > Metazoa > Arthropoda > Insecta > Phasmatodea > Timematidae > Timema > Timema shepardi. The sequence continues at coordinate 71,505 of CABFVX010001714.1, read as the reverse complement.
GGCACAACATCCAGTCCCAGGCCGTTAATTCATCAATATGAAAGCGTAAAACCTTAATTTCATCAATGATAAATTTTTGGCCATGCCGGGAATTTGACCCGGGACCTTTAGGCATGTAACATTTGCAATGCTAGCTAATTTTACAATAATACTACTTGCCCCGAATAAAACCAATAAATATAGACATTCCAATATCAAAGATTTACAACACCTTGTCTAAGATATGTGCTTTACTCACCCTAGAGTCTCGGCCAACAACCATCACACAACTGGTGCACATCAAATAATTTTTTTTTTAAATCCTTGGGGAAGAGGATCGACGAGACACCGGTGTAGGTGATCCAGGCCTATGCTTATTGGCCAAGCCCGCAGACAGACCTCAAGCAATCTTCACTGCCAACTCACCAGATTTCCGGAATGTGTCAGGATGATGACGGTTGTTAGCACGTGTTTGCAACGTGGCACTATACTTTTAATATGAAGATCCCTCCCCCCTCCTCCCCCCCTTTATAGCCATCAACTAGACATATAAGGCTGGTGCTCAGCTAAAATAAAAAAACTATTAATTCCGATACAACCATGAAAGGTCCTGGTCTAGACTTGGACATAATCGCTCCAGGATGATAAAATATACATTCTTTTTATGTTGTTAAATATTTAAATATAAACGACTTATAATGGGTTTGGGTGTTTGAATACATAGTTAATTATGTGATTAAAATTGTTCAGTGTAGGTGTCAGTAATTTCTCACAAGAAGATTTATTTAGGAAAGTAAAATTGTTTTATGGAACACTTAATGTTTCCTTTTGTTGCTTAGACTTATTAGTAGGTAGCCCCTTTTTGATTCTTTTTCTTGCTTGGATAATATAGTTTAAATATAAATTTTAGTGCACTTGTGGTTACCAATAATTGATTAACGTTAAAATTTGATAGTGTCTAAATTATAGATAAAATTTTTTAGCCATATTTTGTTTAGAGAAATTATAAAAGTAATTTATCTTTGTTGGTTTATAAGTTATAACTTTAACAATAACCAATTAATTTAGTGAGAAATTACCAGTATTCTAATGTAATATTGATTTGTTTTCTATTATAAAGTTAAATACTAACAAGTCGAAATCTTCTCGATTACTTCCAAGTTGGTAGAAGTAAAAGTCCCACAGAAGTTTGAGTTATGTCAGGAAGTCAAACCTTTGTGTAATTTATTTTGATCAGAATTGATATTTGAATTTAAATTTAATCTTAAAATTTAATGATTTAGTCGGAATTCACAAGGGTGATTCAGGCACTTTGTTAACCATAGAGAAGAGCTCTTTAAGCTCTTTGATATTCCAATAATGTCTTTGAGATTGTGAAATATATCCTCAAATGTACTGCGCAAGTGCAGTCTCTGTCTTACTTATGGTTTTCAACAATACTCAGTTCGCCTTGTGAGGCCATGTATTACTTATTTACCTCTTTTGTCTTACTTTGAATAAATAATTCAATATGTTCTTAAACTTGCAAATGTTCCTATTGTTGTTACATTAAATTCCTTATAAATTCCGCCCACCCTCTTCCCGGCTATTGTGACCTCTAGTGGTTAGAATTGGAGGTGGTGAACGGTACAGGTAGATACGCTACCGACCGACAGTTTGTTGTGGCCAACATTTAAAAAATCTTACTATTTTATTTTTATACATATAATGGCGGTGTAAGCAACTCGTTTACAATGACAAAGTTGCTCATTCTTGACATACTTATCATGCAATCACACTCAATTGTACTCAGAGTGCAGCTAGTTGGGATTTAACCCTGACCTAGCTTCAGGATTAGTAAGGCAAAGAGACCACGAGACCATCTTGTTGGCCTCGGCTATAGTCAAGAGAGTTTAAGTGATGAACTTTAGAAGATGGCCTACCATCTCTGGAAGACTTGTTCGATTTTCGATTGTATAAAAAATAAAGCTCTCCCATGGTATAATAACAGAAAAGGCAAGTGGATTATAATTGAAGTCAGGTTCGCAAGTGTTATCAGCTCAATTTATTGTAGATAAAGTTCTTGTAAACAAAAGAGAAAGGCACACAGGCTGTTGGTTGCTGTTAACTTATCTCACCAGAGATGTTAAGAGATTTAAAGAGAGCATAACAATAAACAATATAATATTATATTTAGAAGAAGGTACAGAAAAGATAGATAGAAACATATAAAAGGAACAAACACCGTATGGGTTTTATAAGGAAACGAAGAACACAGTTCACACTTTAAAATGCTTTCACTGGACAAAGAGGTAATGGATGCCTTATGAATAAAATCGATAATTACCACCCAACCCCCCGACCTAGGTTTCATTCTATCGGAATTCATCAGGAGGTAGTGTTAAACACGCAACACTCCTTCCTAAAAAAGGGAAACACTTTTCCTGTACCTTCTATCAAGTATAGTACAATAAACAATATAACTTATATGAATGATAAGACACTTTGTGAATGATAAGTTTGAGTGAGCGGGTATATGAGAGTTAGATAAGCTGGTCCAATCCACCACCAATGCTTTTACACTGTATTACACTGTAATTCAAATTAAAAAAATGTAGAGACGGGTCGAATCCACTATCTCAAATCCGACTCTCGAATTCGAATCTACATTTTAGTTTTGAATCTCGAATCCTAGCAAATCGTTATAAATTTTAATCATTTACAAATATACATACATTACACAATATAGGCCTAAACTGTGAATTAAGGTTTATTTCAATCATTCTTTCAATTTTAATCAACCCCCCCTCCCCCCTCACAAAATACAGGTTAAAATCCAGCCAAATTAAACAATCTAGACTCATATTAATGTTTAAAAATCAAATCAATCAAAATTTGAGTGTCCTTTAGTTATTTTTAAAAGTGTTGTTAGAATGAGTTTAGTTTCTAAAAAACATGTGAAATAAACAAATTAGGTCTAGTTATCCAATGTTCAACTCTAATCATTAAAGGATATTTTATTGTATTAAGATAGCAAAATAAAAATACAAACGGATATTTTTAATAGACTAAAATAACATGCTTTACAATTAAACATACATTGTAGATAGTGAACTCAATAATGCCTAAGTATGTTTTATTATTATTTTCTTAAATATCTATTATCTATTTTCTTGTAGAAAATAAGAAATATATTCGATCCTTGTGATATATCGATTTCTGAGAATACATTCTATTTAATCATGAACATATTTTCGACTACAATATGTTCATTCCCATTTTATAAGGCAGGACTACGTTTGAATAGCTCTACAATTACTTCAATAAAATATTTAAAAAATAAATAAAAACTAAGTTAAAATCAATTTAAAAATAAATAATGGATTAGCAAGTCTCTATTTGATCCTTAAAACTCGATAGCGATTACTAAGTGATCAGATTACCTTAATCGATTCTAAACAAACAATTGATATACAATACGATTTTTTTTTAAAGGTTGCAAATCTCGAATACAAAATTTTCTCAAATCAAAAAATCCCAAATAGAAATTAAGAGCACAAGGGATGTCTAAAACATTCACCCATTAAGAACTTTGTTGTAATATTACAGATGATTAAATAGTTAATAATTAGGTTATGTTGTCTCACATAACATTCATACGACATATGATCTTGATTCATTTGAATATTAAACATGATATGTCTAGATTTTATTGTAAATTTATGTTAGTCTATTGAAGGGGTGTATTTATATATCAATATAATCCCAGGGGTAGAGATGAGAGAAATTAATATGAAGTACACCCACATTAGCATGGAAAGAGGATGGAAAACCAAAGAGTAAATCCCATATTAAAAACCATCTGGAATCCATCTGGATAAATTCTAACCTTGAACCTTGTGTTCAGGGGGTAAGGTGGGGGTTAGAGGGCTGTGTAAATAGTCGAGTGACGAATTGGACTGTCGCAGGATGAAGGCTTCTTTTCTCAGCTGGACTAAGAGGGGAATATAATTGTATGAGACGTGAAATAATCTCTCACCTGTTTGTCTGGATTTATAAGATGGTACACTGTGCTAGTGTGGGGGGCTTCACTCAGCTCCCTCAAGGTCACAAATAACTCTCCAATTAAGCTGTGATTGCCACTGCGGTTCCAGTCATAGCAGGAAATCTTAATGGCGCGCTCCATGTCACCCCCACAAAGGGAACGCACCGGTAACGTGAATGAGAGCCAATCAGGGTTGAGGGACCACTTTACAACCTCGGTGCGGTGGACTAGCCGATACTCACCGTCCTCTCCAACTTTTGATAGCTCAAGGAATGGATCGGAGCTGTGACCAAACAGACACGGGATCCACCTAACATGTGCATATACAGTGAATAACTAGCATGATACAGTCAAGATCTGATTTAAGTTCTGTCAACTTTCTTACAGCAAATACCCCTCCTGTTACAGCCTGATATCTTTGCTCAGCCAACAACACATCTGCCTAAAATAAATCAGGGTTCTATTCTTAGAACGAACCAAAATGTAAAATTGTGAAATTGGGTCTGGTCTCTCCCAATAAATGATATATTGCTTAAAGTTTGGTTAATAGGTTTGTCTTAGAAATTATTAGAATAAATTACTAACTACCAGCAAACTAACTCCACATCATACTTAAAGATAGGAATTTATTTTAATCTAAAAGTGCTTATTTTTAAATAACTAACAAAAATTAGGTCATAATAAATAATTATTTGAGTAAATTTTAAATTTATTGTAATAATAACTGAAAAATCAATTATGATTCAATTGAATTCTTTTAAAGAAAGTTAAAAAGAAAGTTAAAAAAAAAGAACAAAAAAAAGCATTCATGAAGTTTTAACAAAAAAAAAATTAGAGTAAATAACCTCAATATTCCTTTCATATATTCACTTAGAGCTAGCTTCTTAATAAAGGGAGAAATTAGAGCATTAATCATTCTTCAGTTGTACACAGTACACTTTTTCATTAAGGCACACTTTATACCATCTTTCACCAAGCTATTTGTATTCTAAGATCCCTTCTATTATATAAGCCTCATACTTTCTTTATTTTATCAACAAAACTAGTCTACTCAGTTGCTGACCTTGAAATCGCAATGGCTTTCTGCTGCACAATATCCTCTTTGTTAGGTTCTTCTTCCCCCCTTCCCCCAAAACTTTATTAGCACAAAACACGTCCCAACATGTAGAGAGAAGAGTAAACAATTGGTCATTCATCACTATACACACCCCATAAGGCAAAGAGAGAGCCTTTTCCAAGGAGCCCAAAATTGCAAGCCCATAAATATTTCAAGCTTTCCAAATTTAAGTATTAGGGAAGCGCCCTACAATTGTCCCAATGCGACAAATGAACCCATAGGAAGACAGGATGTGTTACTGTAAGCATTAGACTAGAATGTTTAACACCTTGCTCAGTCGGTAGCGTGTTTGTCTATTGAGCTAAGGCTCCTCAGGTTTGATTCGCAGCACGGCCTAAAAATGTATCAATGATGAAAATATGGATTTACTCTTTCACAATGATAAATTAAAGTCTGGGGACTGGATGTTGACCTGTCCTAGTCTTAAGTTCTATTCATAAAGCATGTGAAGCCAAGACAGGTCTAGCAAACTGGTAGTGGAAAATCTATGGCTTGTATAAAAAAATTACTCAGACCATCGGCTGGAAACAGTAATGGATATAAAAAAATTAGACTAAAACAGCCATAATTTATATCAAGGATCTGAGAGTACTAAAATTTAAAGCTTCTAGTGAATCATAGCTTTAAGCCCAAGAATAAAATTTCATTTTTGTTATAAAATTGAATAGTGTGAAATCAACAATATTATTTAACTATAACAGAAAGCAAATTTTTGGCTATTTTGAACATTGTAAGCAAAAATAAGCAAACGTCTACCCCTAGTCCCTCTTACCTCCTTACATCCTCTCGTTTGTGTTTTATTTGAGGACTTTTTTTTTGTAATTTGTTAAAAGGTGTAATTTCTATGCAATTATAAATTGCTGGTAGTTATTAACATGAAAATGTGCATTAATGGCGTGAATAGTTCAAATTCATTGCAATTAAGAGGTCAGATTAAAAAATAGTATAGAAATCTCTGACATTCTCTGTCTTAAGTTATCATTGTTCTGACCCCCCATTGGCCCTTGCCAGCAAAAATAAGCGAAGCTCAACCCCCCCTCCAAACGTAAGATGCTTAAGTTAGACACCTAAGACACCTGTTTAAAACATTGTGCTTTTTAGTTAGCTTTTTATTTTATGCAAAGGCCAGTTATTTAAAGTTTGGCATTAAAGGTACCCAATTTCATAATTATTTTGCCAAATTTTTTCCTAAAGTTTGGGATCGTGCATATTCCTACTAATAATAGAACCGTTCTTACCTGCCAAACCAGTCTTTGCGGTCGAGTCCTCGACCAGAGAACTGCAACGTGACCTCATCCTTGGATGATGCCAGCTCCTCGACCCTCACTATCATCTCTCCCTTGTTAATGGGCATACCTGTCAGCGGTAGAACCAACTTGCCTGCAGACACGAGCTGAAAGGAAAACAAACGGCTGACATCCGACACGCCGGTATGGTTGGGAAATGAGCAAGTAGATTAGAAAACCAACAGAGCGATTAATTCACAGTATTTATAAACCAAAAACATAAGACATTAAAATTAATTTTACTAAAACAAAAGAATAGCAAATGAACTAAAGCTAAAGTAGGCAGAAGAAAAATTCAGAAAAATACACATACCGCTGTTGTCCACATTCTATCTAAAACAGATGGTTAAGAGGGTAAATTTGTGAGGTGAAAAATATGTTTGTATTTATTATAAAAAATGAGCTTAATCCACTATTTTAAAAATCTTTATCTTTAATTTGAATCTTAGTTTTCAATATGAATTCTTTTAACACCATGTACTACTACCCGTTCAGGTTATACCCATATGTACTAATTATGCTTATGAGATAGGGATGAGGAAGGTGGAAACCATCGAAGCAGGTAGTATGAATTTCAAATATGAATTTGAATTTTAGAAAACATGGTAAACATAAAAGGTTTACTTCACCAAATTAATTCTTAAGTGGATATAGAAAATGGAAATGGTGGCTAAATGTTAATCATCTTTTTAAAATCCGTTCATTATAGATTCGTAAATTCAGTTAAGTGGTAAATTAATGATTGGTGATATGGTATTTAAGTTTGTTCTATAACTATGTAGAGCGGAACCACCAAAAAGGAATATAAGAGCTGGAAAACCTATTCTGATCCAGAATTTGAAAACAAAGACATTTTTTTAATATCCTCAAGGATTTGAGGTATTTAAGGACTAAATGGTACAATCCTAATGTGTAATGCTTCATGTTCTACTACTAACTAGAGAACAGTAAAACAGTTTATTAGAATTTATTTAATATTATTATTTAACTTAATACCCATTCAGGTTATACACCTAAGTACTAATTAGGCTAATTGGTTATGAATTGGGAATATTGAATATAGAGGAAGTTAACCCGCATTTGCGTGGAAGGAGAGTGGAAAACCATTTAGTAACACCACCACCACCCTCCCCCCGGTTCACCCAAGTGAGATTTGAACCTGTCTCACCGTCCTTGGCAGTCTAGCTAGACATGAAACTAGCGCATTAGCTAACTATGCCACCGAGGCGGGTTGTAAGACTGTTGTTTGTTATACTTTGTACTTGCTCGTGCTATCTCAGCATGGATTTTTCAATTGTTTCTTCCCGGCACATATGTTTCTACTACATATTCTCCGCTTATTGTTCCAGATCTTCTTTTTTCTTGTTATTTGTGGGTGTTAAAGATATAAATTTCCCCCATACATACATACCTGTCCAAGTGTAGTCTCGCAATACCCCAGGAAGTCCTGCTTGTCCAAACTGGGATCATTGACATCCACATCATACACCTCAAACTTCAGAATCTGTTGCTCTTCAAACCGGTACAAAAGGTGCACCTAGGGCAACAAAATCAACTTAATTTCATTTATCTTGCACTAAATATAATGCTGAGGTGAGATAGTATGTTCAAGTAATGATGAAAAACAAAAGAATACCAAAGAGAACTGGAAAAAGTATGTAAGGAAAAAAACCCACAAGGAACACAATGGAATAATATTATTATATTATATTATATTATATATTATTTTTATTATTTGTTATTGTTATCATTATCATTAGTATTAGTATTATTATTATTAGGTCAGTTATTGACCACCTATTTATACATATATCAAAAGATCATTATGCTGTAATACCTGGAATAATTAGTATAAAAATGTCAGATTACTACCCTACAACGATGAAAATAATGTATAAAAAATACACTAAATAAATGTTCACTGTCTCCCACGAACAAAATACTTAAAATAAATAGAAAGTTTGCGTTAAGCAAACTAAAAGCAGTGGATTGGGGAAACCTGACTACGGACTTACAAGACTTGAACACAAAATATGACAAAATAATTTTGATTTTTAAAAAAGTATACAATACAACAAATTGACCAATCTCAGAACAATATACAACCGACATAATTTGGATTAATGCCTACCTTTTAGGAAAAATTAAAATCAGAGATAAACTCTACCATCAATGGGAGTCAAATCCAAAAAATATAATTTATGAGCAGGAATATAAAAAGGCGAGGAAAAAACCAAAAATAACTATAAACAAAGCCAAAATTGAACACCATAGGAAACTATTTAGATACTTAAAAGGTAACATGAAAAACATGTGGCATGAAGTAAACAAAGTGATAGATAAACATAGCAAAAATAATGTAAGATGAAGAGCTTATGCACACATTTAAAAATACAGAAAACTTTAAAACTGTGTGTAGCAATTTTGCATTTTCTTTTGACAATGGAATAATTGAAATATTGCATAAATGCGATATAAACCTACTTACACAAATGGAAGACACAATAGCAAACACTTCAATGGTTATACCTAAAATTATCTGTACAGAAATTAGTAAAATTATCTCTTCACTGAAACAAAACAAATCACCAGGCTATGATAACATTACAATGATGGAAATATGAAAGATAGGACCAAATTTAATTGCGGCAATAGTAGACATAATAAATACCTCAATAGAAACCGACACCTTTCCCAAGCAAATGAAATGCTCTCTTATTAGACCCATTTACAAAGGTGGGAGCCATTTAGACTACGGTAATTACAGATCAAACCAACTTTTGAGAAGATATTAGAAAGATACATGGCTAACCAATTGACAGACTATTTAAATTCAATATAATAAACCCAAGGCACTATGGATTTCAAAAATACAAAAGCGCTAAAAACCCTTCTAGAACATTTTTATAATAAAATTAACAAAGCCCTTAACAACAATAAGAATGTTTGGCCCTATTTATTGGATTCAAAAAAGCGTTTGACACGCTTGACATTGATATATTATTGAGATCATTAAAAATGATTGGAATTGGTGGACATTACTTAAGATGGTTTAGGGACTATCTCACTAACAGACTTTTCTCTGTACAAATTAGCACTCAAAAAAGTGAAACCAAAGTGACAGATATGGGAGTACCACGAGGCTCAATACTAGGACCTATTCTATGTCTAATTTACGTCAATACTATCACAAGACAAGTAAAGCATGGACACATCTACGTATAAGCAGACGACACCGCAGTATTGACTAGTCACGAAAACCTCTAAATAGCAGAATACAACACGCAACAAGACTACAACAAGGTACTAATATGGACTCATGATAATCATCTAATAATAAGTGCAAAGAAAACTAAAGTTATACATATCTGTTTTCCTAAAATGCACCATACAAAAGTCAATATTATGCATCACAGTTATCAATGTTTGCACAACTGGACACAAACATGGTGTGCCTGAATCGAAAAACTGGACGCAACAGACATCATACTTACCTTGGACAAAAAATTAACAAACATCATACATGGGACAGGCCCATACAAAAACTTGGGAACAAACTAATAATTATGTTATTATTATAATTTTTATTATGTTTTAAATATTCAACTGCAAGACCTGGTGATGTACCTTTAGGTACTTCGGGATTGTATCAACAAGTAAATTATGTAATTTTTTTTAAAATCCTAAATAAACAATGATTAGTTGTTGCTTCTGCGTCGCCATTGTTGTTGTCGTTGTTTTTAGTGCTATTGTTATTGTTGATGTCATTGATGCTATCATTTATCATCATTATTATACGCACTTACACTAATGTGTAATGGTAGGGTGATTGTGAGATTAAATGGAGGACCTACAGTTTAACGTGGGATCCGAACCACGGTGGATGCCTTGCATTCCACACAATCACAAGTTGTGATTAATACACGTCTTGTCAGAGGTGAAGGAAGGGTTTGGCAATCAGGAAAATCTATGTCGGGACCGAGTATTGAACCCCGGGCCCCCAGTACAGAAGTTTGACACCTTACCCCTAGATCGCCAGGTCACCTACACCCTGGAATAGATGGGAGGAGCAGATATCAGACAATCTGTGAATAAGACGAGAAGAATGGAAGCAAGTAAAGGAGGAAGAAGGGTGGAAAGGAGGAAGAAGGGTGTAAAGGAGGAAGAAGGGTGGAAAGGAGGAGGAATCAGGAGGAGGAAACAGGAGGCATTTTAATAAAGTGACCCTTACACAAGCTGGAAATAGTTGATTAACTAAATATCTTTATAGGTGACCTGGCGGTCTAGGGGTAAGGTGTCGGACTTCTGTACTGGGGATCCGGGGTTCGATCTTCAGTCCCGGCACAGATTTATCTATTGCCAAACCCTTCCTTCCCCTCTGACAAGACGTGTATTAATCACATATTGTGAATGTGGGGAATGCCAGGCCTCCACTGTGGTTAAACTATAGGTCCTCCATTTCATCTCACAATCACCCTACCACTACACATTAGCGTAAGTGCGTATAATCCAAACCGGTATTAAGACGTGGTGATAATAATAATGATTACTATTATTATTAATTAATAAATAATAATAAAAAGTAATAAATAATATTAATAGTATCCTTATACTCCATACTTACTGGTATCAAAAGAAACTATAGGCAATCTTGACCATGATTTATACCTTGATTCTTAGCTCTTAAACCCTCAACATGCTTTGACGAGCAGAGCTCGTCATAACTTAGTACGCCACACAGATACTTTGACGAGCAGGGCTCACACATTGTGTTATTGCTTATACTTTATAGATGGCAGGAGCTGTATGAATAAAACTTAGCGGTTTTATTCCTTTTATTTCAAATAAACATTTTGTTTATTTTTGTGTATTTTTTTAAGGTTTTTTTCCTTATTTCTTTCATGAATCGCAGGTGTTACTGCCACTGGCAGCAAGAGTGTTATAGATAGAACTTGGCAGTTTTATTTCTTATTTTTCTAACAAACATTTCGTTTATTTTTGTGTATTTTTTTATATATTTTTTTGTGTTCATTTTTTTTAGTTTTATTTTATTTATTTCATGAATAGCATGTTACTTCCATAGACGGCAGGAGTGGTATAAATAGAACTTGCAGTTTTATTAATTATATTTCAACCAAAACTTTCACATAGATTTTTTTATAAAGAAGTGTTACTCAATTATTAGTACAGTCAAGCTATGAAATGGTGTCAAACAGGAAGATTCTTGGCCTAAAAACTGGCTAACTGACAAAGAAATTACACAGATACCTTGTGATTCTGTCAATAAAATAATTTAGTAGATACTAGTGATAGTGAGGATGTAGCTATTTCTGATGATTATGATAGTGAAAGTGTAGAACTAACTGAAAGTGTCAGCAATAATAACATAGATAAGCCTTCTGAAAATGATAGCTCTTTTGACAGTAATGATTCAGACAATCAAACAAATGTAAACAAGGAAAAATTATTGAGAGGAAAAAAACACTTTATGGGGTAAATCAACACTATGATTTATAAATAATTATATGTTACTTATAAATTTGATTTTTCTTGAACAAAGTATATAGAGTCCAGAAAAGTAATCTTTGTCTATAATAGTTATAGTTTGCTATGATAAGAACATGCATAGTGTGGAAGAAGGGGGAGATATAAACTGAAGAATATGGGGGAATAATTTAAGTGGGAGGGGAGTGAAATAGAGTGAATTAAGTAAAATAAAGTGATAAAGGAGAGAAAGTGAGATAAATAAATGCTGATGGGAAGTGCTAGGAGAGAGGGGTAAAGTGGAAGGGAGGAATAATGTAAATGGGAGGAGAAAAAATGATAATTTAGCATGACCTAGAAATTATGTTTAGGGCAGTGAAATTGGAAATATATTATAGAAGTTATATCAGTTAAGCTAAACTTGTGTTAAAGTGTTTTGACATGAATTTAAATGGTAATCTGGTGTAAAACATAGTGGTATATAAACACAGTAGTATTTAAACGTTGCCATTTCCATGAAACATCATTATTCATAATTCAGTTGGTTATTTTTTATTGTGCCCATTACCAGTTCTTTTGCCATCAATTACAATTTTCTGGCACTAAAGTGACTTAATATTACTATTGCATTAAAAAAAACCTCTTTTAACTTTATGACTATATTTGAAAGAAAGTATAAGAAATATAGATATAAACATAAAAAGGACGAACACAATATTTCTTTTATGAAGAAAAGAAGAACAGTGTTCACATTTTGCACTGATGCCACTGGACGAAGAGATACTGGTCACCCCTTGAAGAAAATCCATCGTTACCGCTCAATCTCCTGACTCTGGTTTCATTCTACAGGAACTCGTAAGAAGGGAGTGTGAAATGTGCAATGTGACTTCCTTAAAGAGGAAACCAAAGGACACAAAAGGGAGTGATTAGTTTCAAACTAAATTTCATTGAAATGAATCTTAAACTGGGCTCAATTTGAAATTTGAAATCTGATATGAATCTTTGACAGTAACAAAGCTACAACAGATTCGCAGTTAAAGAGGGGCGAGTGATGCAAATTCCTCAAACAGCAAAGGTTGAAAGGAAATAAAAAAGGAAAAAGCTCAATATTTTAGTAAAGGATTAAATGTGATAGGCGATCTTAGCAAGAGTATTTCTTCTTGTCACTGCGCAGTCTTCCTGTTTGGGTTATACATAGTGATGGCCCTAGCAGTTGCAGGGCCCTGGGCAAATTGTATGAGCGAGGGCCCTATACGTTGTATATTGATGTGAGGTTCCTCATAGTTAAAATCACGCAAGGCAAAACTTCTTCGATGACAGTGACAGAGCTGCGGGAGAGGAGACTATGTGAGGGTAGAGAGTCAATGTGGCGACGACAAAGAGCAGATACCAATTATCATTTTTATTTTCTGATGTAAATTTTTCTTTTAACCTTTTAACTCTTTAACCTGGGGTGGTTACTTCGTTTGCCCCTGCTTAAGGCCGGTCCTGGTTATACACATATGTACTAATGTTGCATAAAGGGAGGAGAGATAATTAATCATGTAGTAATAAAACACTCTCAGTACACCCGATTGGGATTCAAACTCAGATCTTCCAATCAGCAGTCCAGTCCACCAGTCCATTGCAAGAGTGACATTGTACACCAGTGGGAGTAATTTTAAACAAGAGCTTGCCAACCCTTGTAATGTAGGGGCCTACATCTAATGTTTATCTAAGTTAACTTACAACCAGCTATTACCCAAACCGGCAATAAGATGTGGTGTTTGTATAAAAAAAAACTTACAACCATCTTAACAGGTGGATGTAAATACTGTAAACCGCTTTCATCAATATTTGTACATGAGTTGTCTTGTGACTGTAGATGTCAATTAATATTGCTATGATTCACAACAAAAATAAATTGAGAATAGAATATTTAACTCCTTCTAAACATTATGTTGCTTTATTGTGGTTTTTAGAAGGTCATTTCAGTCGCCAGCTGTTTAGTAGTCACAGTATCAATTTCAGCTCTCACAAAAAAAAATTATGTTCTTTGATGATAATTTGAGGTTAACAATAGAAATATATGTATGAAATAAAGTGCATTGAGCAAAAACAGTTTGTAATAAATAAAATGATAAAATAGTAGGAAAATAGTAGAGCACAAATAAAAGCAAAAACACTAACACATATTTACACACACTTTGATAAGTCGATGCTATTATAGCATCTTCCTCAAGAAGTAGTAGTAATTGGATTAAACGGGATCATCCTACGCCTACAACTACTTCCCGAGAAAGCTGCTTTAAAAGCTTCTAGATATTAAAGTGTGTTTAAATTTGTGTTTGTGTTTTTACATTTTTATATGCACTACCGGTACCTATTTCCCTTCTATTCTGTCATTTTATTTATTACAATATAAATATGAATGTTAATAACCTAAGTCCTGGACTTTGATGACCTACAAAGTATTATAAAAAATGACATCAAATTTACACACAAAAAATGACAAATATGGATGCATAAGATTAAATTGAACACACACATTACAAATGGAAACTAAATAATATCTATAGGGACCATCTATCAAATAATATCTATAGGGACCATCTATCAAATAATATCTAATCTAGTCCAGATCACCTCCACCCTGGAATAGATGGGAGGAGCAGATATCAGCCAATCTGTGAACACGTCCCAGTACATGCGAATGATCCCCTCTCACCTTGGTGGCAAAGTCAGGGTTCAGATTGTTATCAATGGTCTCTGTGCGGCCGATCTCCTGCCAATCCATGTTGAAGGTCTTGAGGTAAGTGACACACATTGGGTCAGACTTGGAGAACACATCACAATCCAATAAGTTCCTGTGAAAACAAAACAGACTCTTCCTGGAGTCTCAGAAACATGCAAGTTAACTTTGAAATAAATAAAACAGCTTTGAGGTCCATTTTACAAGCACAACCTGGCACCTAATATTTTCTAATTTAGTATCGCTATGCTGTAGCTGTAGTGTTATTGCTTGACTTAGGGTGGGATGGAAGGGAGGGGGATGGAAGGGAGGAGGATGGAAGGGAGGAGGATGGAAGGGAGGAGGGATGGAAGGAAGATGGAATGGAAGGAAGATGGAATGGAAGGAAGATGGAATGGAAGGAAGATGGAATGGAAGGGAGGAGGGGTGGAAGAAAAAGCCAGTGTTTTTGCAGTTTTATGGCAAAACATATTTTTAGTCAAAATAAATAAAATATTGCTTCAGTACATAATTATATAGAATTTAATTTTCTTTAGATGTTGACCTACATTCTTTTTACATATCTGTCAAGGGTATGCTGGAGTTTAACGACGACTTATTCTCTTCATTCAGAAAGTTTGTTAGATAATACCACCATGCTAATGACAGATATTAAACAACTGTTGATATCAACACGTGAAGAAAATTAAACTCTTTGTGTGTACTGGAGCAATATTTGGTTTATTTTGACCAAAAATATGTGTTGCCATAAAAATTGCAAAAAAAACACTAGCATTTTCTTGTATCCCCTTCCATCCCACCTTAGAGGATAAATTAGCGAATTTTAAGGATATGAATAAGCATTTCTTGGGAGAGAATGAGAAATCAGATTTTTGAAGGAAACAAAAAAAAAGTCTCATTGCACCTATTCAAGGGGTAAGCCTTATGTTCAATTGAAAAAAGGTAGCTAAATTAAATTATTTAATACTAGTTTGGTGCAGCCAAAACAGCTAATTACCATGTCAGGATCAAAAGGAACATGTGTCCTATATAGTTTTAATTTATTTGTCTAGAAAATTTAAATATGCTATGGGCCTATATATAATATATCAATAAAATAGTTTTATGTATAAAAACATTATTTTAGGATACATTAATAGGCTATTTAAATAATGTTACTGCAATATTCTTGATTCCAATTTGAACATTTTTAATTTAAAATGTTAGTAGGCCAGGTACCTTCTAGAAGCCCTCAATTTGTACACATGCCAAAATAAGAAATCAGTTTGCAGGTTTAGAATATATAAACTTTATATAATTATTGTAACGTGGGGGCGCACGTGACCTGGGAGGGTCACAGGCCGTTCACACGTGGGCGTGTGAACAACGAGTTCTTTTAGAGATATTGGGGTATGCTGCCGGCCAAACACGAATGAAAATGCCCACGGAGTATTCAAAGTTTTAATTATTAAAATTACCACTACGTACACACACCGATTAACTGTACATATAAACTAATTACAACTAAACAAGTCATAAAATAAAATAGAAAGAGTCTTATCAAGTCCGTAAATTAATAAACTAATAGAACACATAAAAATATAAGTAAATTAAATAAACAAATTAACAACTATAAAACACCTAATAACTATTCAAATATTTAAAAGACAGTCACAAAAATGTTCATTAACACAGTATTCTACAAGGATAGCAAAAGTCACTTGTCTCACGCACGATACACGGCGATGACCCGCAATACACGAACACTGGACTCGCCAGTCCACTCACTGGACACGCAGGTCCACACACTAGACACTCAGGTCCACACACTGGACACGCCGGTCCGCTCACTGGACACGCAGGTCCACACACTGGACACGCAGGTCCGCTCACTGGACACGCAGGTCC
>CABFVX010001714.1:28143-52569 GCA_902151425.1 Timema shepardi | reverse complement strand
GTAAATTAATAAACTAATAGAACACATAAAAATATAAGTAAATTAAATAAACAAATTAACAACTATAAAACACCTAATAACTATTCAAATATTTAAAAGACAGTCACAAAAATGTTCATTAACACAGTAATCTAAAAGAATAACAAAAGTCACTTGTCTCACGCACGATACACGGCGATGACCCGCAATACACAAACACCGGACTCGCTGGTCCACTCCCGTGCCGTACACACTACCCCGGCACGCGCCACACGAACACTGACCACGCTGGTACGCACACTAGACACGCCGGTCCACTCACTCGCCACACAAACTCCCGGACTCTTCAGTCGCGAGCCAAGAACTGAACTCAGGCTACCGCTGAGCATGTATTTATAGGGGTGGTGACAGCTGTGGGTCTGGAATCCTCCACTTCTAGAGTAAAAAGGATCCAGACCCCTCCAGACGAGTCTCTGTCCTCCCCCCACACCCCCTCAGCCCCTCTAATCCCCCAGTCAAGCGATAAGGTCGCTACCTACCCGCTAGACAAGGAGGGAGACAGAGAGAACAAGGAGTGCAGCCAGGGCAAACAACAAGAGCACGCTGGTCCCGCTGTTAGGTACTAATCTTGTTACATTATTCTAAAGAGCCATCCTAATAATATACTTGATATGCCACTCACTCAACTTTTCTGTTATTTAAAGAAGTTCCGCATTGGGTAATATTTATTTCGCCCCATCTATTATGTAATTCAAATAATCAATTTTTAAAAATAAAAACAGTTCTGAATTACACACAAATAACACAAACTTTAGACTACTTCTTGATTAATATTTGGAAGTAGAGTGAAAATATTAGCTATTTTTAACCCTATACCATGTGATAGTATACCTGCAGGAAAGGGTGAGCTCCACTTCCGAGGTGGGCTCGGAGGCTGAGCCCGGAACAAAACGGGCCATTGAGAAGTTGTACAAGTATTATCCTGCAGAAAAGAGAACACGCCATTATCCTAAAAATGCCTTAATTTGTAGTTTCAGTAATAAAAATTATTTTATATAACATTAGTTGGTTTTCAGTAAAAAGTTAGTCAAATGAAATACCAGTGAAACTCTCACTTCATGTCAGTAGCATTACTCATTAATCATGTCATCAGACCTTAAACTTTTCCAGGAGTTAGTTATTTACCATATAAGGAGCAAAAAATTGTCTTATCCAAGCTTTTCCAAGATATATTTGGCTACGACAATATATTATATAAACCTATTCATGAGAGGTTGAATGAGTTAGTCCATTCATCACCAGTCATCATACAGAAAGTAATAGGATGAATATGATTATGGCTTTCCTACATATGCTATAAACTACTCCTGAGTGAACGTACTCGGCATATATCATATTGCTTCATGTTGACAGGAAGCAAGTTCAAGATATGAACAAAAATTGTATGTAGGTGGCTAACAAGGGGAGGCCACAACGCTCGGATCACAAATTATCTTCAAATTTTGTACATTAGGATTTCAGGTATGAGGGATTTTGCAAATCACGACAGGCATACATTTTCAGGACAACTTTATGTGTTTGGTCGTTTACTTGTCGATAATTATAAATATAATTTTTGTTGTAGTAATAAAAATTAGTAAACAGCCAGATAACGTTGGAAAATCAATAAGAGTTCATGCAAATACACATATTTTTTCATTATACTACCTTTGAATTGTAATATATATATATATATGAAAGAATATGACGAGTGTTTAAATGGACTACTAAAGTGTACAAAGTTTGAAGATAATCCGTGATCCAAGCGTCGTGACCTCCCCTTGTAAGTAAGACAAAATACAGTGATAGTCACACTAAACTCCAATATACCATCCATTTTATTTATCTTAGAGCAACTTGTTGAGGGTTCATCAAACGCCAGGAATCTCATATCAATATTGAAAAGGTAATTAGCTTGCCTCTGGATTAAGAGCGCCCAAATAGCTCTTTGGTCTTCTTTCTCCATTCGCAACAATGCCTCTCAATCTGGTTATATCCAGCTGTCCAGACTAAACCCCTACTCGGGGGTTTTAGAACCTAACTCCTTTCAAAAATCTGATTCTGCAATCAGAGTTGTCATTGCACCCTTTATGCTAAAGACAAAGAGTGCTTCTTCTCTGAGTATCTGTTACCCTGGTTAAACCATACCAGTCACTAGTAGACTCTGCAGTATTAACTTTTCAATAGGCGTATTTTCATGGTTGACCTGGTGTCGACCACAGTGTTTTCGCGGTTGACCTGTATCGATGTTAGCAAAATGTTTATGACCTGAGACAATACTAAAAAAAATTTTACACACTTAAATATCTCTAACAATGACATAATAAATTAGTTGTGAGATTCAAAGTTTTGATCAAAATGTGAGATATTCCGCTACGGTAAATTCATTAATATTAAATATTTTTTAATCAAAATAATAAAACTACTAATATTAATTTGCAAACTTGGGAGTTTTACTATCTAAATTGAATACACGATAAAATTGTGGGGATAACCATCTCTATTCAAGTTCTCAAATTGACGCGGTTCACACTTTGTTAGAACATATTATCAAATGTTTTGAAGATATAAATCACACCTACCAAGAGTAAGCACTATACAATTGTAAAAAGAGCCTAGGCTCAGGATATTTATGGTCAAAGAAAGACATGATAAATCGTTGGAAAAGTATGTGACCCACCCCCTTTGGAACAATGAGGTTTTATTAATAATTTTATGTTGCGAATGAATACAAAATTATGTATCTTAAAATGAAATAATACATACGATTTTAAAATATTTTAACCTACCTTGATTATTTAAAAATAATAATAACACAATTAAGTAAAAACAACTGTTGCAATCTGTCATGTTTAGAAATCAGCAAGGTGAAATCCTGAAGTGCTCCACATCAACAATAGACTCACATTTTTATCCAACATAAGAAAAATTAATATAACTAACAATAGAATAAAGTTTAAAAAGAATCATAGAGAACGCTATAGATAAGATATGGTTAGAGTAATCTCGATATAATCAAGGAACGTATCAAGGTTCTAAAATACCTACATAATTAATATTGCCACAGAAAAAGAATAATTCAACAAAAGAAATTGAAGTTTCACAATTATGTAGGGTTATTGTAGGCACCTAGTACTACAATTCTCACCAAGTGGGTTTTGGGCTTAAGATCAAATATATAGAAATTGTGGCCCCTTAATATTAGCAATTTTAGAGGGATATTTTAAACAAACATAAATTGGTGTTAAGTTTAAAAAAAAGTTTCTGGAATAACCACGTACTCACGCAGCAGATTAAAATATTGACCAATTTGTATGATAATAATTTATATTAATCATGAATTTTAAACGCATTGATCAATTATTTATTTAGTTTTCCTTCTGGAAATTTTGAGATAATTGACTTTGAACTTACATCACACATGAAAATAGCCCTCTAAAATCCAAAGATTTAAGGTAACACAGTTTCTATACTTGAAATGGTGGTACGAACACACTTGGTTGGGTTTGTAGTACTGGGTGCCTATAACAATCCTACATAGCCGTGAAACCTAGTTCGTCTGAAAATTTTGAGAAAATTGACTTTGGACTTAAATCAGACATGAAACTAGCCCTCTAAAGTTTCCAAGTTTAAGGTGTCACATTAAGATTCTATTTTTTCTACATCTAAAATTGCGGCAATTGCACATTGGTGAGGATTGTAGTATTAGGTGCCTACAGCAACTCTACATAATTTTGGAACCTGGTTCGTCTGGAAATTTTGAGATAATTGACTTTGACGCTACATAACACATGAAACTAGCCCTCTACTATTACCAAGTTTAAGGTAACACAATCTCTATATTTGAAATTGCGGCACGAGCACACTTTGTGGGGATTGTAGTAGGTACTTGGTGCCTACAACAACCCTACACAGGTAGTCGTGTAACCTGGTTCTTCGGGAAATTTTGAGTTGAATGACTTTGAACTTGCATCACACATGAAACGAACCCTTTAAAATCACCAAGTTTAAGGTGCCACAATATCTATATTAGAAAGTGCAGCACGAGCACACTTGGTGAGGATTTTAGTACTAGGTACCAACATCAACCCTACATAGTTGTGGAACCTGTTTCTTCTGGAAATTTTGAGATAATGGACTTTAAACTTACACCACACATGAAACTAGCCCTCTAAAATCACCACGTTTAAGGTGCCACAGTTAACTGACAGAGGAATTCTACAACAACATACTTATTCTAGGGGAGAACAGAATACACTCCATGTGACAGAATTAAACTTTCACACAAGAAATCACCATTAGTTATATATTTATCCATTAGAGAGCACGTCAAATACATTAAAATATAAGGTACAGTACGTTCTAAGTAAAGACAAGAGATGGCAGTAACGAAATATAGTAACAAAAAATAGTAGAAAAAATGTAGATAAAATATAAGAAAAATAAGATATTATAAGAAAAAATAGTAACAGATGTAAAAAAAGATTATGATAACAAAGAGTAAAAATGTAAAACAATAAAAAGATAGATAGCTAGGGTGTGGATAAAAACGAATTTTGAATAAAATAACGACACAACATACGATTGTAAATGGGATTTGTTAAAATTTTGATATGCAAACTCGCACGAAACAAGCCACATTTTTATATAACCCCCCTACATAGGTGTGGAACCTGGGTCTTCTGGAAATTTAGAGAACATTGCCTTTAAACACTCGATGAAGTATAAACTCGCGCCCTATACAAGCCAAATTTAAGGTGCTATAACTTCTATGTTTTAATCTTCCCCACTATCACCGATGATGGCAATTATAGTACTAGGTGTATATAACAAGCCTACATAGGTACATAAATCAGTCAAAAATTCGCAGTCTGTCTCGGTCCGACGGAAGGAGATAAATTTGTCTGGCAACATTTTTCCAGTGAGTTAAGAACTACCCTTAAATCATTGTATTAATATCATGATGACAACATATGCAGGAGAAATTTAATAATATATTTTCCCCCCGAAATATCAGAAGTCTCTCTTCTTAAGAAGGAAGAAGAGGAAGAGGAGTATACAATGAGGACCCTTCGAAATTTGAATATCTTTTCCTTACAAAATTATTTTCTATTAAATTCCTAGGTACTTTACACAATTTTTTATTTCATTATAAACATGCCTTCGCCAAACGTGTTTATTACCAACAGAATGACCGCACGAGCTTTCCGAGTTATAAATGAAAATAAAAACCAAACCATGCTAAGGAAACGTCTTGTAGTTGTGCACAATTCCTGGCTTCATGTGGTGGGGACCAATCTTGGAGTATTTGCCTGGAACAAAAAACCATTGTGATTCAATTCCAAACAAAATATTCACTAAATTATGATTGGCAATGTCAAAAATCTGTTTGTAGCAAAACAGGTTGTTTCGCCAAGGCCACAGACAAATAATATACCCAAACACTCCACTCCCAAGTAAAATGATTGCGCTCCTTTTGGCAGCTTGAGTCTTTCAACACTAGAATCACTGCAGTTAATCTTATCATTACACAGCAGTAACACTGGTGAGGCCCAATGTTGAAGGACTCAAGCTGGCAAAAGAAGCGCAGCAAAGACCCCGTAAGGTTGAGAGTCTGTTTATTACGTGTTTGTGCCCAAGGTACACGCTGTAGACGTTTGTAGCACTTTTTTTTATTACCGTATCTCATATACAAGAGTCTTGTGACTTAACCAGTCTCCTCACCCATTGACTACCTCTCAGTGGGCAGAGTTTTGTTGCATTGAATGAAGGCACCCACCTACCCCTCTACCATACAACCTAAAATAGTCCGCAAAAAGATGGTACTTTGGGTCTCCTACCCTAACTATAAGAAAGCTTTGGGTGGCGACCCCAACGCCGTGCCACCTTGGGGAAGGCTTAGTTATGAACACGGACCATTTAGTATTTGCTACAGCTGGGTACATTCTCACTGTGTGGTTTATTACTTGTGAAAACGTCATAAATCTACTCAAGATTACTTAGATTAGCGACTGCGCTCTGATATCATTCTGACGTATCAATACAGAACAATCTAAAAGGTGTTGTGGTTGGATATGGTAACAGCAAAACCAAATTAGCTTGCTCAAAGTCAGTATTCGGCAAATCGCTAAGGTTCTTAAGGACATTGCTGCGGGGTGGGGAAGAGGGGTGATGGTGTAAATTGTTACTCTGACCACCCCATTAGAATAAATCTGTAAGGATCAGTCTCAACTCAATCTGTTTATGCTCCGGGCTGAAGCGTGGTGGGGGTAAAAAGTATTTTTGCCAGTCCAAAGTGACATAGTGCTTTGCCGGTACATCTTTAATCTCATAGAGCCGGCTTTATTTTTGTTTTACATCCTAAAACTAATTCTAACGTTTCTTATTCTACGCCACCTGAACTATTTTTTGAGGTAAAGAGATAACTTTGCAAATGGTTTGTATAGGCTGAGTCACTGCTATGGGTCTGGTGGGTAGAGTCTGAGACCCAGCTATGTCTCTGGTGAGTAGAAGCTGAGCCACCCATGTCTCAGGTTAGTAAACGCAGAGACACTGATATTGTTCTTGTGAATATTGACTGAAACACTGCTATGTCTCTGGTGAGTAGCGACTGAAACACTGCTAAATCTCTAGTGATTAGTTGCTGAAATACTGCTATAGCTCTGGTGAGTAGCGGTTGAGACACTGCTATGTCTCTGGTGAGTAGAAGCTGAGACACCCATGTTTTTGGTGAGTAGCGGCTGAGACACTGCTTCGTCTCTGGTTAGTAGACACAGAGACACTGATATTGTCCTTGTGAATATTGACTGAAACACTGCTATGTCTCTGGGGAGTAGCGACTGAAACACTGTTAAGTCTCTGGTGGTTAGTTGCTGAGATACTGCTATATCTCTGGTGAGTAGTGGTTGAGACACTGCTATGGGTCTGTTGAGTAGTGGCTGAGAAACTTCTATAGTTCTGGTGAGTAGTCTTTGACACACTGCTGTGTCACTGGTGAGTAGTGGCTGAGATGCTCCTATGTCTCAGGTGAGTAGAAGCTGAGATACTTTTATGGTTCTCGTGAATAGTCTCTGACACACTGCTATGTATCTGGTGAGTAGAGTCTGATACACTCCTATGTCTCTGGTGAGTAGAAGCTGAGACACTTATATGGTTTTGCTGAGTAGAGTCTGAGACACTGCTATTGTTCTTGTGAGTAGAGACTGAAACATTGCTATGGCTCTGAAGAATAGCGGCTGAGACACTGCTCTGGTGACTAAAGAATGAGATACCGCTGTGGCTCTTATGAGTATAGGATAAAACACAGCTATGTATCTAGTGAGTAGCGGCTGGGATACTGCTCTGGCTCTGATGTGTATCAGCTGAGTCACTGCTATGTCTCTGCTGAGTAGAATCTGATACACTGCTATGTCTCTGCTGGGTAGTGGCTGAAATACTGCTATTGTACTTGTGATTAGTAGCTGAAACACTACTATGTTTTGGGTAGTAGTGGCTTAGACACTTTATTGTTCTGGTGAGTCGTGACTTAAACACCGCTCAGGTTTTAAGGAATACATATAAATATTATTTTTATATGCATGTACAGTACATATAGATATGTATGTATTATATGTGTTGACCATAGAAGAGCAAAGGACAGCTATATTTTTTATCCGATCATGTCATATGATCTGTCTTTAAGTAGGAAATTCTAATCCTTTCCTTTTACTTGGGGGAGTTTTGTATGAAAAATCAATATTTTTGGATTTATTTTCATAGTTTGTTAGGTGTCTCTGGCAATTTAGCAGTATTGAAGTATCAAATACACCATTTAAATTTTATATTTTTTATCTGATCGGGTAATGTGAACTATTTTTATGTAAGTCCGAGCCCTTCATTTTACCATATATTATGTTGACTATAGAAGAGCCAGTGACATTTGGATTTAATATCACAAATATGTTATTTTTCCTGATGAAAATATTTTTTTAAATATTTATTCTTTATTTCTTTATGTACTAATAATTTAGAAAAATGTTATTTGAGACTTGAAAAAATGATTAAAATATATTTTAAACATATTTTACTTTTCATGACTTGTAAAGTTATGTTAAAAATCACATGTACGTAGCGCCAACATAAACAGGGTGGACATTTGCTGCATTCAAGAATAAGCTACTGCTACAATTCTTTTGTCTAATCTACTAACTAATACTTCGTAGGCTACGGTAAAGTGGATTGTAGACTCAGTATAGCAGTCATAAATCTGTGAAATATATAATCAACATTTTCGTCCTTTGTGTGAAATCTTCTTGTAAAAGTTATCATTTTATAAAAGGGATCAATAATTAAACGTCTTGATTAATAGTAATATGAGTAATGTACCCAACCAAAATGGATCAGGTCTAGAGCAGCAGGTAAATATTTATATTTCTCTCACTACAAAAATCTTATTTTGTTTCAATTGAAGTGCTTTTGTGAAATGGACGGGTTTGAAAGTTCTGATTAAATTGAATATTTTTGATAGGGTTTAGATGTTGAAATCGTCTTTATGTCTTGAAATAATTATCTTTTTTCTTCAAAGAAATTTTTATTTTGTTTGGTCTCTTAAAATCTTGCTATTTATGAATACTTGTCATGTTGACCTGGTTGAAAATCACTACGTGTCTGTAATGGCGGCTGTGGAACGTCTGATTCCCGAATCCTAGAAATGTTCACGCCATTTATAAGTTTGTAGCCGTCATTGGTTATTATATACAATTCCACTACACAGCTCCGATGTATATTTCTATTGTTATTATTAGAAAATAAGTTCATTCAAGTAGCTAATTAACGTTTCATTGCACCTATTTAATAATTATGATTCTGATTTTTCAAATTACTTTTGCCTTAATTTATATTCTGGTTACTATGTTAAGTTCTTTAATCATTGATACTGCATTGAGTTATTCTGATGTTCAGTACAATATTTTATTTCGTACTTCAAAGACTTTGAACTAGTTCTACATCTCTAAATTCACCTAATAAAAATTATTGAAAATAAATTTAACATCCATAGAATCTATACATTATAGGAGTGGTGGTAACTGGCTGTTACCAAAAGACCATATCTACTCTTCTGTAGGCCTATCCATTTGCTGAATCAAATTGTCGCAAGACACTTTGTGTTACTGTCACTTTTGGCATTCGAAACCTTTATAACAAACCAGTGAACCTATTAAAACCATGGCTAACCCCACAACTTTATAAATTCAAAGGAATAGGAATGGTATTATTTACTAGATTGGGAAACCCTCACACTGTGATCACAATATGTAATCATATATAAAACTATCCTATCTAACCTTAAATGCACAAACAAAAAAAAAGTCCCAAGTGAATTCTTGTTGCCACCATGGTGGTATTCAAGCAGTTTCCTTCACCTTTGTCTGGTAAAATAATAATTTTTCACCTTTGATAGTACCATATATTTAAGTTAAAAAAGTGATAGGCTAACTTTATTTTTTACAAAAAAAATCTTTGAACCCCATTTTCCACTATTATTTTTCCTGCATGTTATTATAAAGAAGCATCTCAAATGGGTTACAAGCCAGTGACATAGTTGAAAAACCTTTCTGCAATTCAGAATAAAGAGGTTTAAATTTAGTGCACACACTGTGGCTATATCATTAGGGACCAAAATATATTTTGTTCTAAAGTTTTAGTTTCAATGTCCTTTAAAAAGCGGTAGTAGAGGTTTCCCAATTGTATTTGATACGACTTGGAAAAAGTTATATTGAGCAAGTGATTCTGACCAAACAGAAGGGTGAAAATGTCTTGTTGAACTAAAAAAAAGGTGATTAGAGTAGATTTGATATAACTGGTAGTAGATTTGTTTATATATACCTACATGTATTTCAAAGGAACAGGATATCACTGTAATTTTATTCTTATCTGGTTAATATAGGAATAGGGTGTAATGAAGTGGACTGGATAGAACTGACTCAAGATAGGGATAGGGTAATGAAGCGGGCGGGATAAAACTGGCTCAAGATAGGGATAGGGTGTAATGAAGTGGACTGGATAAAACTGGCTCAAGATAGGGGTAGGGTGTAATGAAGTGGACTGGATAGAACTGGCTCAAGATAGGGATAGGGTAATGAAGCGGGTGGGATAAAACTGGCTCAAGATAGGGATAGGGTAATGAGGTGGACTGGATAAAACTGGCTCAAGATAGGGGTAGGGTGTAATGAGGTGGACTGGATAGAACTGGCTCAAGATAGGGATAGCTGGCAGGATTTTTTAAGTGTGGCAATCAGCTTTCAAGTTCCTAATGTCAGTGACTACCTATGTAAGTAAAATATAAAGACAAAAAATAATATCCATCATACATTTTCATTTTTCAACCATAATAGAGACAAACACTCGTAAAACTAAAAGTGAACACACCTTTTTTTCAAATAGAACTATAATTTATCTTAAAAAAAACTTTTACATAGGAAAGCAATATGTATTCAGTTTTGTGGCCAGACAAATTTTATAAATGATTTTTAATTTGATGAGATATTAAATTTTATTAAAAACAAATTACCAACCCAAAAATTATAGCTCAATTAATTTATATGTTATAAAAACTATATCTGATAATGATGAAACTTCTGTAAACTTAAGAGATAAAATAAAAAATAGCTTTTAAAATTGTTTTATAAGGAAATTAAATGACTGGGGAGACTAATAAATTTCAATAGGGTTGTATTCTGTTAATAGACGAAGTGAGTATAAAAATATTGTGGACAATTCATTTCAATTTGTGATCTATAGTGTGTTCACGTACACTCCATTCACGGTAGGAATTACTCTCTGAAAGTTCTTTTTTCCTACCAATATCCTACCATATAATAGATTTCTGGTAGGGAAAAAGAAAGGCCTTTCTTTCAGAAAACAATTCCTACGCTATACAGACTTTACAGTACGTGCATTTAGACCAGGACGACTTCACAGGGCATACACCTCTTACATTTTTTGGCATTTATATGACGTTCAAAGTAATCAATACTGTAGGCCTGTAGATCTAAGAAAATATAAATTTAAATGTGCTTCAAGAGAAATTTGAGGAGCTAGCTCTTTTTATTGAAGTACATTGTCAAGAGTAGGGGTTACACATCCAGGGGAACTACTCCGGGTCGCAGTGTTGGGTGTGTGCAATACCCTCATCTAATTCATACCAATAAGTGTATCTTCAAAGAAAGAGGTAAACTAAATTACAAATTTTGGTGCTACTGATACCTTTTGGAAAATGTAAATAGATAATCTAGTTTTAGATAGTTTTAAACCTAAATGCTAGCTTAAAAAATATTGTTATTTAAGCATTATTTAACAGGGGTTGAATATAATGTAGTAAAGCAGCATTTATAATTGATCTTAAAAATGTATAAGTTTTTTTTTAAATTAGTACTTTTTCACATTGGGTTTATAGGCCCTGATATAGTTTTCCAGCCCCTCTCTGGCCCTGTCGCCTGCTCTCTAGTTGTATGTTTATGAGTTGGACGCTATTTTCATTTCATCTATTATGCCAAGTTACATAGAAAGATAAGAATAAACTAGCCACATCTGTACTACTATTGGTCGACAGGAGAAAAATACAAATTTTTATTAGGGGAGGTTTAGTGGCAGGGTGAGAGATATTCCAACAAGATTAATTTTCCCACCCTTTTGTTCCTATCGAATAGACAGGAAGGCCTACTCAAGAGAAAACAACCTTTTTATTAAGAACAACAGTTTAGTGGAAAGTTGGGAGAGTAGTATAAAGTGTGGTTTACATTGGTAGCCTAGATTTAGTATTAGAGTACGAAGGTAGAGTGCTCACTATTTCGTTACTAGCCTAATGTAAACCTTTTGGGATAGTGAAAGTAGAATACTAAAGATAGTAGTGGGCAAAGTAGAGCTGATAGCACATTTGGATTAGTAGACTCTATTTGCCCCTACCCCCACCACAATCATTACTCTACCTGTGTAAACAGGTTTTGCAGTAGAGAAGAGTAGTCGGGTGTATCTACAAGTTTTGTTTAAATTATTGCCATCGTTGATTAATATTTTATTTTATTACATACAAAAATGAAGTGGAGAGAAGCTGAAACTATAAAATTAGTGGAGCTATATAAAGGTTACGAGTGTATATGGAACATCAGTTGTGTTAACTATAAAAATAAACAAATGAGAGGCGCATAAAATCATAAAAAAGATGTCAAAAGAAAATATGGTGTCCCTCTTAGTGCATCTCGTCTTCCAATCCATTTTCATCTGGCATTAGCACCGGATTTTATTATTAATGATTGATATTATAGCTTACTGTAATTTTCTTTCCACTGTCTAAATAAAAGTAAATTGTCATTAGATCCAAGATATTAAAGATATTTGATTGATTGATTGATTGAAAGATTGATTAATAAAGTAATTGTCACACAATGGTGGTTACATCGTCTAAAGGCGCACCCATACTATGCTGAACGGTAGAGACCAGCATTGCGGCTTGGCAAAGCCTATCAGCTTTGTTAAAAATAATTCATAGGTCCATACAAGCCGTCAGCCTTGAAAATGTATAACGAGCAAGACATTCCATTCGCTTCAACTGCTTTATTAATCACTTTAAGTACTAAGTGTTGTAAACCTCGAAAGCGCATAATTTGGGTACGTCCAAGTTTTCAGAGTTGGAAGTGATTAAATTAGATGGACTTGATATTGGACGATATAGATCTGATAAATCTCGAGTACAGATTGGAGAACGGGGGAGGAGAGGATTTGGAAACTTTTTTTTTTACCAAATGTCAAGTACCGACTTTGAAACTCTGCTCAGCAAAATTACCAACACCAAAAGAGACCACAAATTCCATAAGGGCATCCTCTCGTTTGTTACGATTATTATATTCACTGATTACACGGTCCTATAGAACAGACCAACTGCAATATAGATCAATCAAGTTAATAACTTGCTTGTTTGACCACTCCAAACCGCAAACAAAACAACTGATCAATGACTCGTACTGAAACCACATGGCATGTCCATACTATGCTCTTCAGCTCGGCTTTCTTTGATGAAGACCGACACCAGTCTGTTTACATTCGGTACAGCCCGACCTGCATCTCCCCACCTATTGCATATTGCTAAGCAGCACTCTCGATCGGCATAGTGTGGATGCATCTTAACACATCATTCTCACGTTAGACAGCATTGCCATTGACGATCGCAAGTACTGAGTGTTTTTACAAAGTGGTTTCTCACTCATCCTCCTCAGAAATGTGGCTACATTTCCTCTGAAATTCTTTCTTCCTCATTCCTATTTGATTAGCGTAAATCTATGTGTATAGCTCGAACATGTACCAAGACTGGGTGAAAAAATAAAAAGTATATTAATTGTTTGAAACAAAAATGCGAATAAAATACCTTCCGAGTGAATTCTTAACTCCTAAAATAACCTGCATGTCCAAAGATAATCACCACAAAATCTATGGATCTTAAAAAATAAGTATTTATTCTCTAAGGATAAGATTTATTCGCAACCATAAGTGTGCTGTTGATAACAGATTGAGGGATGCTGTTATAGTTTGCTGATCTGGACTTGCAGAGTGAGCGTCAACAATCGGGTGGCCGCTACGTCCCCCCTCATCTTCGCAACAAGGCAGCCTCAACTCAGGCTGCACCAGGTGAGGGTGAGGACAAATACTACCAGTCTGACTCTTATTGCCATCAGAAAAAAGTAGATAAAATAGCTTTTTATGTGGGCCTATTCATGGCAAATATTTTATGTTTTTTAAAAAAGATTTTTGTGTTTATTTGTACCTTACCTTTTGAATATTCACTTGATAATTAGATAACAATGTTTAATCAGGGGAATGTGCTATGAATTTATCGTAACTGGTATGAACATTTTTATAAAGATTGGAGATTAGGAAACTATTGTGAATTTCCTGTGAGCAAAAAATACTTTTTTCATTAATATTAAAAAGGATATTTTTTTAAGTTCTTTGTGACTGGAAGTGAAAAGAAAATGTAATTATTAAGAGTGTATGAAGAAGAAATAAGTATATTTACTATCAAGGCCTAATCTAACCAGTCTCTGTGCTTTCAGGTTGGCTTTTTTTCCATGCATTATTTAACTGTTTTCCCACGCATTATTTAACTGTTTTCCCACATTTTCATAATTTTGTGTTAGAATTTGTTATAGTATATAATAGTATTTTCTCTATTTCTGGTGAGTAAAATAATGTATTTATATACGTTAATAGCTTTGGACTATGGTAAAGATAATTCTAGGGGTTGGTATGCAGACAATAACAAACTGCTTCCGAGAAATGTGGGTTCAAATTCCAGCAGGGTTAATATCTAGTTTTCATGGGATAAGGTTACTACTTTGTATCAAGGCTCTTAACTCTTAATACACTGGATGTTAAGGGTCATTAAAAGGTATATAAAAAATTGGACATGTGGAGTAAGGGAAGTATTACTCTTTTTTTTTATAAAAGTTTATTTACTTTATAGAATGTTCTGGTGTTTAATGAAGAAAATAATGACATAATAAATATGAAAAGCAGTTAAAAATTTAACTGTACAGTATGAATGCAAAATGTTCTTAAAATATGACACTCCATACCTAACTTATTTCTAAAGCGTGTGTTTTTCCTTTCAATCAATGGAGCAACCTTTTAAATATTCTCGATCAATTTGTAAATATTTTTATATGATTTTGGATTTTTAATTCCCACTTCCTGTTATTTAATATTGCCATGTTATACAAAATTTGAAAGAAATATGGTGTAATATTTTTTGTTCTTTCCCTGCCTCCACCCCCTTTACAAAGAGGGAAATACTATTTACTCTGCCCAGGTTTGAAGATCACAGAACTGTAAAACCAAGGAGTACTCAGGAGCATCCCCCCCCTCCCTTTCAATAAATGAAACCAATTAAATTAATGTTAAAGCAACTACTAGTTTCTGAATAGTTACATATATTTTGTATAATTGATTTAATAGCTAAAAACAATTTACTTAATAATTGTTATAGTGTTTAAATTTATTTTCCTCTTATAAATCATTATTTGTTAATGTTCTTATTATTTGTTTTTAATAAATTTCAATACTAATGGCAAATTCCGAGTTATACCCTTCATTTGAGAACTATTCTCAAGACTAGCATTACACTGAAAAATTACTTTAAGATCTACCCTAAAATTTTGAAGTATTTTTCTGTCAACATTTTTTCATGGGAACCTCCCCTGAGCCAATCCCGTGAGATGACCCCATACCCTCTTCCCCCTCACAAAAATTCTAGATCTGCCTCTGTGTAAGACAGTTGTATTGTTGAGAATTGGAAGTCATGTTAGCTCATCCCATCCATATAAACGTTGATAATATTGGCTACACACACAACATATGGTCAATTCTGGTCATAAAAACCAATATACTTGTTTATTCTTAAAGATATATAGACTAGATTTTGTTTTAATTGCTGAGACAATGTTAAATATTTGAAAATCCAATAACAATTTATTATATCATAATATTATGTACTTCCGGGGGAAGCACTATTGCTACCAAAAGGTGGTATACTCTCATTACACTTTGTCACCATTAGTAATCAGATCATGGTTACCACAGTCGGGAGTTCATGTCCCAACTGAGGTAAGGGTCCTGGGTTCCATCCTCTGCATAGTCAAAGATTTATTATTGTTAAATTATCATATGGAGGATAGAATATTGTGTTTTTTCTCAATAACAGGCTAGTGTGTTAGATGTGTTTTGTTATAAACAGCGTGTTCGAAAAATGCTTGTAAAATACACCTGATACAAAATAATTATATGGAGTTGATTTAATCAAGTGATGTTTTCATAGTTTCAAGCAAATGTTGATGCACTTACTGCACTAAACACAGCACTACCAAGTCAATACAAATATAGTCCTGATAACGGTCTGAAATGTGAACTAATGTCATCTTGGTAAGGTAAACCACATACATACCTAAGAAGTCTGTCTCTCAGTTGTGAAATGTTAGCGCTGTCTTTGGTACAAGTCTACATGGTTTTTGGAGATTAAATTGTTATTGTGATTGTGAACAAAATTTATCTCAAGAGTATGATGAATATTCATGTTTTATGTGAACACGAAACAAAAAAAAATTGATTTTACAATTTTCTCTTCTATATGTCTCTTTATATGTCCTTGGCCACAGATACAAAACGGTTTGATGATTTTTAATAGGCTTATTTATATTCTTTAGGGGTATACCACAAAACTATTTTTTTAACCCTAACTTTTTAACTAAGGGTAGTTAACTTATAAGTAGCTTTTTTGAAAATGGCTAAAATGATTTTCTTAAAATGTAGATCTTGGAGAATAAGTGGTATAGCAAATAACAATGTAAAAATTGTTTCTGGGGTTAAAACTAATTTGTGGGTAGTTTACTGCTGACCATTTGAAAACTGGATAGTTTTTTGGGGGGAGGGCGGGAGTGGATTCGGTTATGGGTAATTCACCGAATTACTTGTTTTTTTTATCTGAATATTTAAAAAAACATTGTCTATGGATTTGGTTCAAATATGGATCTGTTAAGTTGTTGAATAGTTTAGTTTTTCTAAAAATAAAAAAAAGCTCTAAAGTTTTGGTTCAAAATTGCTATTGGGGGGGATTATTTTGCATATCAATATAAATGTAGCATTATTTATCTAATATATATTAATTCAAGGGTAGTTTACTCATGACACTATAGAAAATTTGATTTTTTTTTATAGAAATCGACTGAGAAGATTGAAATCAAAATGTAAAATTAGGAACAGTTTTCCATGATAAATAAGAATTTTATTTTTTTAAATTTATTTTAAAAAAATTTGAATTTTGTTTGATATGTTTTAACAATTTGGTTAAAAATGTATATATTTAGAGTGGTTATTGTGATTAACAATATGGTGTGTTTGTTTTTATGAGGAAAATGTACCCAAGGGTAAGTTACCTAAAATAAATTCTTTAAATTATCTTAGAAACCATAGTATGGGAAAGCTCATGCATTTGTGTTGTACCATTTATTTAACGTTGTCTTGCTAAGTTGTCATGTAAAGCGAATGATGGGAGGTTTGCTGTTACAGCAGATTACCCGAGCCAGCAGTTGAACGACCATTACGACAGTCGCGATTCTAGGGACAGTCGAGACAATCGAAGAGGAGGAAATTACAACAGAGGTAGCCTATGTCTCTAAATACTCTTACACTGTTGTCTATGTGTCTAAATACTCTTACACTGTTGTCTATGTGTCTAAATACTCTTACACTGTTGTCTTTGCAGAGCTCGCCTACATTTTATTGGAAGTATAATATTTTGGATCATTTATGATTGAACATTAATGGAGATAGAGTCGACAGAATTTCCTAATACTGAACATCGTTGAAATATTAAATATCTGGATTAAAACTGCTTTGAAAAGGCAGTTTTTAACCATTTTAAAATGTCTCCACAGATAAACACTGAGCACAAATATTCATTTTGTCACGGACACACTGTAGTTAACAAGAAACTTTGTCGCTTTGTCTCCCATCATCACTGCAGAAAATTTCAGAGTACACATTTCTGGCATATCATAGTTTTGCCTGTTAACTTCCATACCTCACGGGAGCTGAGTTGGGCATACTATGATGAACGCTTTTAAATGTGGAGTTGAAGCGAAGCTCGTGTATTAGTTATAAAGCACTACTTTTAATTTTTAAATGATCTATTTGGTTCATTTAGGCAAAACTAGATTCAGAGGGAAAAAACAAAGCTCTTTATATTTTAGCCTTATATATAAATTAATATAGGCTAATGTTATATATGTAATTTAATCACTAGTCAGTGTTAGGATATTATTTTAACTCAAATTCTTATTTTTTAGAAGTATAGTGTTTTCTTGAAGATAACACAAATCTAATTTAATTCAACATTAAAAATGCTTCAACGTTTGCATGGTCTAAGGCATTCGTCACTCTCACAATAGGCTACATTTCCGATGACAGAGATCGAGGCTCGACTTCAGTCGAGTCTACTGAGGGTGGTTTTCCACTCTTACCTACATACAAATGCATGTGCACTTCCTGTAACCTTCCCTTAGCTTGTTGGTGCAATTAGTACATAGGTGTGTAACTCGAACAGGTAATAAGACATAGTGCTAATAAAATCAACAAAGTACTTTATTCTCATAGAATTATCATTTCTTGAGCAACATCAGGCTGGCCATCACTAATGATTATGCGTGAACATATTTTATTAAATCTCATTATTCTGAAATCAACTAAATTCATTTTTAATATAACGTGTATTTTAGTTAAATGCATTTTAAATGTGTTTTTTTAAACCTTACTTTTCCCCAAGATTTATTAGTCATTTTTACACTAAATTGGTATGTACTCAAAGGAATCCACTCTTAGGTGTTAATTACAGGTAAGTTTGGTATTAAAAAACAAAGCATTGATATACCAAAGAACAACTTGTTGTTTCCAAAAAATTATCTTCTATCCATATTATACTAATTCTAGGCTCTAATTATTTTTCCTCCCCTTTGTTTGTTTTAATAAGTGCATTGCACGTTTCACTCTCCCTCCTAATGAATTCTGTAATAATGGAACCTAGGTTGAAGAATTGTGTTATAACTCTCTTTTATATTCAAGAGGCAAACATTACCTCCTTGTCCAGTGGAACTAATTTAAAGTGTGAACTAAGTTTATATTTTTATTGTAAAAGCCATATTGTGTTTGTTTCTCTCCATATTTGTTTGGTACATTAAAATTACAGTTATGTTGTATTCATATCAGGTGGTCAAAGTCGAGGAGGAGATTACGGTGGGGGAGGCGGCTATCGCAGCTGGCGCAATGATGGTGGTCAGTACGCCAACGGTTCTGATCAAGGAGGGAACTATCGTTCAGGAGGCAACAGGTATGTACAACATGTTTTAATTAAAATAAATTTTCATAGTAATTGTAGTCATAAAGGAATAAAATCTGATATATTATTAACCCATTCCCAGACGTAGGCGTTGAACATCTTTGTTTGCCCGAACATTCCCTGGTGTGGGCGCGAATTGACATTATATATATGAGTTATTTTAATGCCATCTATCAATGAACTACTGTAGGCTACTTTTATCCAAACTGAATACTTCATGTTGAATCTGATAGATGGGGAGCATTAAATGTGAAAAATAGGTGAGTAGGGTGAAAATGTGTGTTGAATAAAAGTAAATGAGTAGAAAAATGGCTACTGGGCATACATATATTGCTGTGCTAAACACGCACCAGGTGATGGGTTAAGTAAATGTATGATGAATAGACTAAAACAAACTTATTTTGCAAATCAATGATGTTTTATAAAGACATTTGAAGTCAGACCAAATGGAAATGTTGAAAATATTTACTGAGGTTTGCAAGTACGTCTGAGTCTAGTTTGAATGGAAGGTTAAGTCTTTAGTAGATGA
Source organism: Timema shepardi (assembly GCA_902151425.1). Classification (NCBI taxonomy): domain Eukaryota; kingdom Metazoa; phylum Arthropoda; class Insecta; order Phasmatodea; family Timematidae; genus Timema; species Timema shepardi. The sequence continues at coordinate 33,106 of CABFVX010001714.1, read as the reverse complement.
TTGTCATAATACCACTATATATGTAATTGTTCTATATTTGTTTTGGTATAATTCTTGTATCTACTAGAGTTGAGTCGAATTCACTATCTTAGGGCTCTACACTTTTCTTTTTATCCTCAAATCTTGAACATAAATCTAAATATTGGAAACATTTTTGATCATATAAGGAAATGGAGCTAGTAACTAAATGTTGAGCATTTTTTTGCTGTTAGAATTTATTACAGCATTCATATTCATCAATAAGCCGTGTTAGCTCTAAAATTGATTCAAATTTAATTTTTTTAATGTATCTCATCTGATATTTGATTGAATCCTCGAATCTCCAATCTCCTAAAGAATGCAAGGATCATATGCTAACTTAATATTTATAATCAAAATCTAAATAAGAAAAGAATTTCAACAAAAACCCTATATTCTAAACTTCAAAAACTTTGATGGCTTCTTTTGCGCTTATGTTACTCATTGTATTGAAGTACCCATGCTTGTTATATTTGTAAGTTAATTTTAGTGGCTCTGTATAACTAGGGATCGAGACAGGGACCGTGACGGTGGTGACTGGGGCAGCCGTGGAGGGAGCCGCTGGCAGGACCGCGGCAACGAGCCACCCCCTACCCGCAATGACAGGTGGCAGGAACCACCCCCGGGTAGCCGCGGAGGTGGAGGAGGACGCAGCTCAGACGTGGACTGGACTATACCTACAGCCCGCGATGAGCGTCAGGAGTTTGAACTGTTTGGTACAGGCAACACGGGTATCAACTTTAACAAGTACGAGGACATTCCCGTGGAGGCGACGGGCGACAACATCCCAACACACATCACAACTGTGAGTCTTTTCAATAACATAATTATAATCTACTCTAGAATGAAGGGGAATGAAATATAGGTTCCACACTAACAGTTTATATACAAAAAACTAGGAATTAATGGGGATGACATTTTTATAAAAATATCAGAATGAGGATGAGTGTGTATATTGTATGTATATGTATGCATGTGTGTGTGTGTGTGTGTGTGTGTATATATATATATATATATATATATATATATATATATATATACACTGTAATTTATATTGTATGTATATGTATGCAACTGTAATTTTATATTGTATGTATATGTATGCATGTGNATATATATATATATATATATATATATATTCACAAAGTTGAGGGGTACTGATTCAGTAAAACCGATTACTGATTGCTTAGAATAATGGTTCATGCTACGATTATTTACACCAATTAATCCCAATTATATATTAACTATTGGGAAATATACTCAAGAGAATGATAACAGTTAATGTAAATAGTATGAAAGATTGAATGCATACAAAAAGATTTATATACATAACGGGTGAAAGTTTGAACTGGATTGTTAGTTTTATCAGCGGTATGAACTTATATTTTTAATCTAACTAAGTAATCTTTGCATAGCCTGCAACCCAGATGCAGTGTATATAATTGTTTGTTTTTTTGCAATTTTGATTAGTAAACTCGTACATAAAGAATTTTGATTTAAATTATTTTTTTTAAACACTATTAATCGACCCAACTTGCCTATTACAATTAATTTCCTATGCACTAATAATTTTTCGATAACGATTCATTGGTACACCCCTATCACAAAGGAAAAATGACGCCAAACAACTATATTAAATTAACATTGAAACGAGGATAGAAGGGCAAGTCCTAAACACCAGAACTGGAGGCCTCAAAATTCACAACAAAACATACATTTATGTAATGTTTGGGGTATATCAGTCATCTTCTCCAGCAGAAGAAAGTAAACACAACTAGTTTATGACAGCATGGCTACAGTTTGATCATGGTCACTTAGATACTGATGTTGCCTGTTTTTTGAAATTCACAATAAATGTTTAGGCTTGGATTCTTCAATTGCCTATTCAAACTTGTGTTTTGTGTTGTGTAAATAGAGATAATGTTGTATTGTTATAATACTTGACCATTAGATTTTGTTACTATTTATTATGTATAGAAATTACTGACTGGTTTAAGTAGGCCTGCTTGGAAGAATAGGAGAGAAGGTTATCTAAGGTTGAGTCCAGGAATTTGGTAATTTATCGGTGATCAAGTACCCACCTACGAAGCAGGGAAGCATTGCAACTTGTGAAGCTCTTGAATAACTCTATCCCAATAGCATGAGTCAAAATGTGGATTATGTGATTGAATCTGAAGTGCTACTGATTTGTTAGGGTTGTCGTGGTTGGTGTCAAAATGGTGACCATTCATTCGCTATGCTAGTATTCCTTTGGTGAGTCCAATGTTTCAGCAATGTAATAGTTGTGTATAAGATATTCTGTGGAGCAGTCATAGTGGCCTTTCATGGGGTATTCCATTTGTCGGAGTCTGCTGTTGAATGAGGTGGAAGGTTGGCGAATTTTGCAGGTACTGCACCTCGGTTTGTTGAGAGGGTTGGAACCTTTGGGCTGTTTGTGGCAATTCACGGTAAATCGGAATGATGCCTAGATTATGGGTGAGGAGTTTGAATGTGGTTTTTGGAGCACTGTTGTGAATATTTAGTGTGATGATGAGGTTAGGATATTGTGGTCTGTGTACAAGATAGCTCTGTTTGTTTAGTCTTTCATAATACTGGAAGGTTGTTTCTTGATAGACTCTTGATTGGTTAGGTGTCTGTTTATTTGACTATTGACTAAGTGTTTAGGGTATCCTCATGCTGTGAAAGCCTTGAAGAGTTGTTGACATAGCTTGTTAAGGTCTTCTTCCTCAAAACATATGTTTGGCTCTAGTAGGGTAGAGAGCGTGAAAAAGATAGTTACAATAGAAATGAAGTTCCTGCTGGAACAATAAGTGGATTATTTCCCACCGGAAACTTTGAAACCTTGGCGGGGGGAAAAGCCATTCAGGTCCGAATGTCAGGAATAGCTAAATTCTCGACATTTACCTGACCATTTGGGTTCCCGTCCAAACCTAGATATCACGATTGTACTAATCTACAATTTTTTTATTGGAATTCATGTTGACTTCATTCATAAAGGTTTTTTTTTTGCCGAAACAGTTGTTTATTACTGTATATTTTTACTATAAAACTACTAAAAAAAATCAACTAAACATGAAATCTTAACATTAGTAATAAAAGCGTGTTTTGATGAATTTTATTAACTTTTGTTGCTTTTATTGTGAAACAATTAAATATTGACTAATGATAATGACTTATCTGATTGATATAAAACTTAAATTTAGCAGACCAGTAAAGAAACTACACCAAATAATCATTAAACCCTGAAAACCTTGAGTCTTTAAATGGCACTCAGTTGTGTTTACCAGGTAGTTGTAAAATATAGGCTACTCTAGTGTAGGGTACTTGTCTACTTAACATAATATAAAGTTAATTTAACTTTAACCCTTTTTCCTCAACACATTTTCACTTGGCTTATCCAAAAATACTTGGGCTAATTTTCACATATTTACCTCTAAACATTTTAAATTTTCCCATTAAAAAGTTTTCAATGTATACAAATGGAAAAAATCACACTTATACAATAAACAATGAAGATAAAAAAAATCAATCATTTGACTTCAGATATTTTGAAAAACAAATATTGAAATTTGAAGACTTGAATGGAAAGTTTTTATTCAAAGTTAAAAAATCCTTTTTTTTTTCACGTCTTCCTTCTTCATCAGTCATCATGCAAGAAAGGGCATTTATTTCTATAAAATTTTATATAAGTTTGGTGTTTGTGCAAAACGACAAATAAACTTTATTTTGAAGATAAAATATCAAACGCAAAACCCATAATACACATTAAATAAAGAGAAACACGGAAGCCAGAAACGTAATCGTGCCACGATTTAAGACAAACTTCATTTGTTAAAACAATATATTTTCATGAATATTACAGTACTTTCTGTTAAAGAAAATACTAAATAGATCTTAATATTTATGATAGTCCTTTTGGTGACACCTAATAATAATATATATAACTAAAAGGCTAGATTTGGCTGGCACTGATGGATCGACCGTGTGAGTGTTTTAGCCACTACTACGGTGCGCTGAGCATTTAAGAGTTAATAAATAGATATCATTAATGAATATTAATTATGAACGTCACATTGATATACATTCCTTAAATGTAACTTTTTAATATTCATTTTTCCTAGAAAAAATCTGAAGAAGAAAAAATTCTTAAGTTTAATAACATCAATTTCTTGAATTTTTTCACTCAATTTGGGACCCTGCCCAGGCTTATTTATAAGTCTATATGTAATTTCATTTATTATTTTCACCCCGACATAAAATTGGCTTTCCTGTTCATTCCAATCTAAAAATGAATTTTTTTTAATGTTTATAATATTTTGGTTTCCCTTTATTTTCAGTTTGATGATATCCAGATGACTGAGATAATTTCAAACAACATTGCTCTGGCACGCTACGACAAGCCGACACCTGTGCAAAAATACGCCATCCCAATAATTATGGGTCGCAGAGATGTGATGGCATGTGCCCAGACCGGGTCAGGGAAGACTGCTGCCTTCCTGGTGCCCATCCTCAACCAGATGTATGAGGGGGGCCCTCAGCAATTACAGGCCAGTGTAAGTGGTTTAACCTCTCAATCATGAACACCTTATTCTGTTACTTGTTAATAGAGTGGCAATGAAGCTTTGGTATGCCCTGTAGTAACATGTTTAGCTGGTTCCTGCAAGGTCCCTAGAATTACACTACCTGACTAGCACCATGTCAAGAGACCACTGCTGAAATGGGGTGTAAGACCAAGTGACCCACAGCTCACACCATCAGTTCTGTCGCAGCTCTGGCTCTATTACCTCTTTCTCTCTCATCTCTCTCATCTCTCTCTCCCTCCCTCCCTCCCTCCCTCTCATCTCTCTCTCCCTCCCTCATCTCTCTCTCCCTCCCTCATCTCTCTATCTCCCTCCCTCATCTCTCTCCCTCCCTCATCTCTCTCTCTCCCTCCCTCATCTCTCTC